>JBCJKH010014118.1:20460-33804 GCA_039877255.1 Loriculus beryllinus | reverse complement strand
CTACTTAGAATGAAATTTGTAAAATGGATCTGCTTCTTTTTTAAAGTTTGCTATTTATGCTTTGATCCACGTTTCGAAATATTTTCCTCCAAACATATTCCTTATGTCCACCTCTGCATTCACAAGCCCCATGTTGCAGCTCTACAAAAGGTAAGGTGAAGCAAACTCAACCTTGATCAGTGTGTCCCGATTCAGTTCCTTTGCTCATCCATCTTACAGACACTTTTGACTTACATTCAACTGTTCGTTCATCACCCACAATGTCTAAAATCCCTAATATTTTTATCTCTTTATTGAGTTTGTTGTTTAAAGAAAAATACAAAATATATGTTACGTATAACATCTGCCCAATCCAATCTGTTCTCCTGGAAACCTGGAGCAAGAGGAAGGCTGGAATTATTTTCTCTTCTACCATTTCTGCTGTCTTTATTTACAAAGGATCTCCAAGAGAACAGAGGCAAAAGAAAACTGTAAGTAAGTGAAGTGGCAGATTCACGGTAAAAATCTCTTCCTCAATTAAGCAATCTTTTATTTCATGAAGTTAACTTGAACAAATGGAAGAGTACAGTTAACATCTCAGCTGAGGAATTCCAACTCTTAGACCTACTAAGGGTGCACAGAAACTGATTTAGAGAAAAAGATGTCAGGCACAGTTCTATAATTAAAACCTATTTTTCGTCAGAATGCTCAGGAGCATTTCCTAGCCACCAGCTATTCATGTGATTTTTTTCCCTCCCCATAAACATCTGAGTGCTTAGGCTCGCTGATCACTTCATCTTTGTCCTTCAGGCTTCCAGGTAGTGATAAAAAAACCACCTTACAAAGTACTGGCAGTTTCCCTCATTTGTTGATTGGGAAGGTTTTCTGCCATAGAAGTGCTGAACCCTCAGGAAGTTAGAACAGCATCAATTCATGTTTGGAAGATTATAGCAATAAATATGTAGCAATTTATTTGGGAAACTTCAAATCACTCCAGGCAGTCTTTACACTTGAAAGTACAAACAACTCCTAAGCTCCAGCAGTTTGAATGAGGCATTAAAAACCCCTGAATAAGTATGCTCTGCAAGCTTCGATAACCATATTAATCTCAAGACCTTTTAAATTCAAGGATTTAATTTAATGGATTTCAACAGGTTTTTTTGTCTGTCCCTAACAGCGCTCAAGGCAGGCTGGATGGGGCTTGGAGCAACCTGCTCTAGTGGAAGGTGTTCCTGCCCATGGCAGGGGTTTGGAAGCAGATGAGCTTTAAGGTCCCTTCCAAACCAAACCATTCTGAGTCTATGTCTAAAGGAAATGAAATGGCAAAAAAAAAAAAAAACAAAGTTTTGACATTTTCTTCTGTTCTTAAAAAGCCAGACACCTCCCCTGAAAGGTGTGCTAGGGTGAAAGTTCAAGAAACACTTTGAGAAAACAGGCAGAATTTTTTTTTTTATGATGTTTGTTCTAACTGACCAAAAATATTCTATACTTGTTTTATCTTTTTGGGAACCAAGAAGTAATATTTGCATGTCTGGAGATATAAAGTATTTGTAAATTAACATTTCCTACCTTATTTGCTAATTCTTCTGCCTACAGATATCCAGTGCTTTAATACTGTCTTATATAGTATATTCACTGGAGTTTTGCACAACAGCATATTCTAAGCTGTGTTATTCTGGATCCCACCTGTATCTTTCCTGTATATGTCTCAATACAAATTGAACCCACAGACCTGTGAGTTTAGAAAGGAAAGCTGTAACTTCTATTTTTTGTATTTAAAATATTTTCAGTTACTTTTATACAAATTAAAATTAATGTAATTTTCTTTTCAGAATTACATGGCTTACATGCTCTTGGAATGTTTCTGATGCTAAATTTCTACCTGAGTAGTAAATGTTGGAGTGTGATAAGTGTTCCTGCATTTTTCCTGTGCATGTGTGTCATTCTAATTCATAATATTTTGAGTACTTAGGAGTGAAACAGATTTATGGTTTTGGAATAAGGAAATTACTTTTTTTTTCCCCTGCTTTTCAAATATTTAATTCAGCAGGAAATGTTGGAATGAGTAATAGAGATCAAAGATGGGAAATAAACTTATTAAGCTGTAATTTGCACTTTCCTGAGTATGTCATAGAAGTATCTTGTATATTTATTTGCTTTGTTGCACTTTAAATGTCCTAGCTGTTACAGCTACATATCTTTTAACAATTGTTTTATAGCTTAGTAAATATAAATATATGAAAGTTTTTATTGGAATCCCATTTTTATTTTTGTCAGGCTGTTATTTCTAGTCATAGTGATGTCATGAATAACAGACCAATTTTCCTTATATATAGCAGTAGTCCTTTCCTATAATCATCTTATTACTTTCTGTTCTGAGATAAATTGCTTCTTTAGGTTACCTCCTAAAACTTCTGTTGTTCTGGTGACTAAAGATCTAAGTTTTAGCTTCATTTGTTAATTTGTCAGTGGAACTTAGAAGCAAAAGATACATGGTATATTTTTATCTGTTCAGTAGTGAAATACTGTGGTTACTAATACAGACCTTTGGAGGGCCAAGTTGGAAGTAGGTGCCACTGTTCTTTGTCACTGCTTACATTTAAAGTTGTAGTTGTGTCATATAAAGCTTTTGGAAGCAGTATCCTATGGATTTTCTCTTTGTTGAATACGTCACTGTTTTCAAAAATTCAGAAATTGCACAATGACAATAGTGATTTATCCATGAATCATTGTGCTAATCAGATACTTGCAATGATTTTGATTGCTGGTTTGTTGAAGAGTTAGAATTTTTAAATGGCAAAACTTACTCTTTTTGGTGTTTCTGCTTCTCTGGGAGTTTTTCACTACTTGAAAAACAGCTGAGGTCTCCCCTAGCCTAAGTGATTTCTATAAGCCTGAAAGTTAGTGCTAAAGAAATTTTTGATTATGAAGGATCCATTTGCTGCAAAAAAAAAAAAAGCAGATTTTTTTTTTCTGAATTAGCCTTTTATTGTAAAACTTTAACCAACCCTCAGGAGGTTAATAAGGTGAGCAATGAGCTCCCTCAGCAGGTTGCTTTCCTACCTTGATTTCCCTGTATATAACCTCAGTATTCTTAATCTAAAATATCAAGTCAGAATCTACATCACAGAACTCTGAGCATCTTTTACAGCCGATAAGCATGATGGCAAATATGTGAATAGAGTGATGACAGCTATAAAGTGAATTTTTTAAAAAATCCCTATGTAAGTCTTTCTCTGACATGAAAATTGTAATATGCTGATAAAGCCAAAAGGCATAATTGTTTCATGAAACAGTGCACAAGATTTGAGATTACTCTGAGAACTATTGATTTTAAAATTCATGAGGAGTGTCTGTAATCAGCATAGCAATTTGACTTCTTAATTAGACTAGTCATGTGAGAATTGTGCTCCCCATACAGTATGTTTATGAATCTAATCAACCAGGCAGCAAAAAAGAAGAAAAACAATTATAGATACTATCTATTTTTTAACTCACAAAGGAGCAAGAACTGAAATACTGGAGCTCTTGTTTCTGTGATAATTAAAACATGGATCTAAATTAATAGAAATTAAAGAAAGTACCCTGAAGAAATCTATTCACACAAAATAAGGTCCGTGGCAGCTAGTATAGCAGGAAAGGACAAAAGAAACTCTTGGACTTTAAGACTGTGCCATCAAATACTGGCTACCCGCTGAACTAGTATGCATTGCTTTCATTTCTTTTTCACTGGGGATATATCAAGTCACAAGCCATATGTGTATGTTGGAGTTGTCATGGCAAGTCAGTCTGTTGTCCACATTTAAAAAAAAAATAATTGGTTAGAAGTGCTGTTGACTATCAGTTCATGTCCTTAGATTTGTCTTGCTTCTAATTGACGTTAATGTTAGTAATTTAAGTTTGCCGTTGTTTGTCCTTTGTGTATGAAGTTCACTATGTTTTTGTAGTGAAAATAGCTGGAAACAGTAGTTAGATTAAGCAGTACCCAGAACTTGATTTGTTATTTCTTCCATTTCCTCTGTTTTTCAGTGAGTTAATTGTTCATTCAACATCTGTTTATGACTTGAAGATTTCAAGCTCTGTGGTAGGTACTAAAACTTGCTGTGTTGGTAATTGAACTCTGTATTGTGTTCTGTGCACATATTGCTACTGTAGTTGAGTAGTAGTTAGTCTGCTAGGTGACTAACATCTGTCTATGGTTAATTATTGCCTTTCCTTTCCTTAGGAGAGCGGTTTGTGCATTGGATTTCTTCTTGTATTTGACAGAGAAGACTTGGGTTTTGGTTTTACAGTATACTTATGTGGAAAGGTTGGGTTCATAAATGCCTGTGAACGAGTCTGGATGATTTCTAGGTCAGTCAGAAGTATATGCCAGAAACTTTTACAACTAGAAAGCAGTGGTTTTGCACAGGTAAACCTATATCCTGGGGCAGGCAATTCGACTTTGCTTTTGGAGTGGAGTTGTTAGTTATGTTAATTTATTCCAGAGTTCTTTTACTGTCTTGTATCTATACTTAAGCTAGACCACTGATCGCCTAAAATTATGGCCTGAAACCTGGCACTCGATACTATGCCAGATATAGAGCAGAAGACAAAATTTACATTCTCATAGCCATCGTTGACATTAGTGTAAATAACCAGAACTCCAGCTGTAAATCATGCCTATGAGTGGTTTTCATCTTACCTTTTTTTTAGTTGTAGAAAGTAGTTGACATTATAGTCAAAAGGCTATCTGAGACATCTGAAGTGAAAGATATTTATTGATTTTTTTTCCTTGTTTACATCTAGAGGTTTCCTTTTCCTTACTTAGCACTGATTTTTGTGAGGGAGTGTTGGCAGTAGTGGAGCAGTTGTACAGCAGGCTAATGGAGTCTTTCAAGAAGCGCCTAATCAAAATGTCATTTTTGGACGTAGTATAAACTGTGCCATATTTGAAGCAGTTTAATAGTTGCATTCTATTATTTTTCTTGGTTACACAAATTTTGCATAAAATATGGATATTCTCTACTAACAGAGAGAGGCTTTCAGAGTTTGAAACATGAAATCTGGTATAGTAAGGTATTTTGAAAGTGTTTACTGTGAGCAATGAATTCCTCTAACTAAAAGGCACCTGATGGCAGCTCTAAGAATTAGAAGTATTTTGTTAATTTGACGAGATCAGACTGATGTATGATGCTAGTCATTGACACAGCCATGTAATCATGAAACCTGCATGCCTATGGACATGCATGTACTCACTGTGTCAACAGATGCTTGCTCTGTTGTCCATTGACTGGACTCTGTCTTAAAAGTCAAAAGCAAGCTTTTGAGTATGGACTACATAGGGCTTTTTATTACCATTCCAGGTAGGTTTGCTTTAGTGCCAACTATATTAGTTGTGGGTGTTCATTTTTTTTTTTTTTTTGTGTGTGGGTTTTGTGTGTTGTGGGTTTTTCTGGGGCTTTAGTTTTATTTTTTTCCCAGTGGTTTTTACTTTTCAACTGGGACCTTTAATAAGATGATAATTTCATTTCTCAATTTAGTTCTATTTCAAGTGAACTATAACAAGAAGACAGCTTTCAGCCTCTACAGATGACGTGGAAAATATGCTTGATGATGTGTTTTGAGGATATTTACTTAAGTGCAGCACAGTGATGAAGCTTTGAGAAGCAGAGCTTTCAGATGCAGAACTTGATGTCTGAAGTAATTAATGACAAAAGCCTCGCAGCTTTCACTGTGAAGAATATTAGCAAGCTGTTGTGCTCCAGTGAGGCAGAGTCGAAAACTATTAGTAAGTAGTAAAGAACAAATGCTATTTAGATAGTGAGAATCCACAAAATGTTACCTACCTAATTACTGAAGAGTCTGCATGTGTGATGATTGGTCTGTGCAGTTTATTTGAAGTTTATTGCCAGCTTTGTATCCTCTTCTGTTGAAAGAGACATAGCTAGAGCAGTGTGGAAGATGGCTGCGTTCCTCCAGATGCTAAAATGTGGCTTGGGTAGAAACCCTGGCGAGGAAGAGAAGTCTGCTCCATCAAAGCAGATAGCATTACGTATTTGCCTGGTGAGAGCTTTTTATAGTGCTGGTAGTTGGAGCAGCTAGTTGGAGACTAACTTAGCTGCTAAGGAGGCTTAAAACAGGTGGTAAGAGGGGCTTTTGGAAGCAGGCAGGCAGTCTGCAGTCTGTGGGTTCAAGTTTTAAAGGTGATTAGAAAAGTCTTCTGGAAAATTGAAAAGAAATGGCCTGGAATTTGTTACAAACTAGAGGGTTGATGGAAGTTCAGGCTTGGTCTGAGACCTGTAAAAAGGAACTTGCTGTGCTGGGAAGTAGCACAAGGGAAGACACCTCTGTGCGAAAACTTCCATTCAGCTTACCCTATAGAGCGAAATTGCATTGTTCCAAGGTTTCATTCTAGCTCATTTTCAAGGAAAACGTGCTATATCAATTTAGAAGCCCTTTCATTGTAATTGAAAACTTCAAGTTAAATCAGTAGGGCAGCTAAATCTGCTTAAATTTCTGGTAAATTTAATAGGCCATTACAGTGTGCAGTAGTAGTTTTTAGCACCCTTTCTTAATTCTAGTAAACCTCTCTTGGTCTTTAGAAGCCAGCTACAGGAAAAGCTTTAAAAAGCCCAACTGTTGATTGTATTGCCATGTTTTCAGTGGCTAAACAGTAACTTCAGTTAACGAAACAGAATATATGCAGTGTAGCAGTGGTTTGAAATGCTGGAATTCCTTAAGTATTTCTTAGGTATTTGGTTTTTATTTTGGTTCTTCTCCTGAGAATGGGGAAAATTGTAAAGCAATCTTTTTGTAAGTGGGAAATACAAAATAAGAGGTACAGCTCACTTCATGGAGAACTGCAAAGTTTGAGACTTTTTTTCAGATTGAGTGACATACAATGTCTATTTCCTATAGTGATCGAAGGTGGTTGAGATTGGGATTTATTAAAAGCAAAATTTACCAAAACTGGAAAAAAGCTACTACTTTGAAAAATCTGCGTACTAAAATCCGGGTGATCCCAGGAAATCATTTTATTGAAAAGCAATTGAAAAAGAAGTCACAGAATACTTATTCCTATAAATCCTCTTCCCTGGTTTTTATGTTAGCTTTAAGATTTATTCTTTTTCCCCCCACAATAAGGCGCTAGTGGTGCTGATGAATGAGAGAATTGTTACTTTCAAAGCAACAGGCATTCAGACAATAGTGAGAATACTATGCAACAACTTTGTGGATCATAACAAAATACAGTGTAGGCATTTCAATTCTCAGTGTTGGAGAGAAACCTCGTATGGGTCCCCTATTTTAAAGCCAGAGATTAGTCAGTTCTTAATATAATGAAAGACTTGAGTTTGGAGGGGAGCTCTGGAGCTTGTCTAGCAGAGCTCCCCTGCTTAGTATCACCTCGATTAGATTGCACAAGGCTGTGTCAAGTAATTTTTTAAGTATGTATGAGGATGAAGACTCCATGAGCAACCTGGGTGACAGTTTCTGATGTTTGACTAAACTGACAGTAAGAAAAGCTTTTCTGGTGTTTAACTGTAAATTCCTATATTTCAGTTTGTGCCATTTCCAGTGTCCTGTGACTGGGCAAGAGCCTGTCTCTGCCTTTCTTTTATGTATCCCGTCAAGTATTTATAAACATGGGTAAGATCCTCCTTAGCCTTCTCTTCATGCTGACTGCCCTATCTCTCTCAGCTTCTCCTCATACAAAAGATGCTCCATTCCTTTAGTCATCTTTGTGGACCTTTGTTGAACTTGCTTCACTATGCCCATGTCTCTCTTGTACTGGGGAGCTCAGCACTCCAGTTGTTTCTCACTAGTACGGAACAGAGGGAAAAGAGCACCTCCTGACTATGTTCTGTGGGCTCCCTTTGCTGTGTGCTGAGTACACATAGCTGGCTCATGGCCAGCTTGTCCACCTGGACATTTGGGTCCATCTCTGCAGAGCTGCTTTCCAGCTGGTCAGCCCTCAGCCTGTACTGATGTCTGCCAGTATTCCTCTTCAGGTGTAAGACTTTTAACTTCCCCTTTGTTGAACTTCGTAAGGTTGCTTTTTGCTCTTTTCTCTAGTTTCCTGTTTTCTCTAGTTCTCTGCCAAGTTTCCTCTGAATGGCAACACAACCCTCTAGCGTATCAACTACTTAGCTTTGCATTATCTGTGAACTTGCTGAAGGTTCATTCTGTCTCACCTTGCATGTTGTCAATGCAGATGTTGAACAGTATTGACTCTCATATTGGCACCTGGGATGTGCCTTTGACTGGCCTCCAGCTGGACTTGGTGTTGCTAATCCACAAACCGTTTTACCCAACACTTTGGATGATTTTCACTGCTGATCGTTACTATTTTCAGAAGGAGAATTTGATTAATAGCAGGTGTTTGTTAGTGTGAGAAAGGGTTTTTTAGTACACATGCAAATGTGGCAGGCCATGCATAGAGACCAAAATATTTTGTAGAAGGCTATACTATGGTGTTAGCATAATCACCTAAAAAGCCAATCAGCAGATGCAGAAACCTGGCTTCCTCATTTCAGAGACTCATGGGAAGTGCTTACATCTGCTTCATCTGGCCCCAGATTATCCACTGATCTTTCAGTTTGCTCTTGTTCTCATGCCAGGCCAGGACGGGAAATCTTGGAAAGAGAAGAACCCTTCTAGTTGCTCTGTGTACACTGAAAAAGTCAGCCAGGTTATTGTCATCAGAATAGAGGCCTAAAAAAATTTGGCCATATATAGGTGAGAATGATGCCAAATGTACCAAGTGGTTAAATAAATGCATAGTAGCAAACTGCTGGGATGTTGCAGATGGCCTTTTGTCATTGTTATTGTAAAGTTAAAACCAGTGTGGAATCTTCAAATATGTTCACGTAAGAGTTGCAAGAGATAAGGCACAGGGTGATGTTGGTGTACATATGAAAGATAACAGGATTTCACAAGTTGAATATGAAAATAACCTCACGCATGATGATCCTTAGTGCTAACTTTTGAGCTAGTGATACTGTGTGACTAAAACTCTGATTTGCAAATTCTATATATGCTAATAAATGGACAGATATGATGTTCTTGTAACTTAATTAGGTCCCTTTGCAAGTTAGCATCCTATTGATGTAATCCACATGGATTTTTGTCATCATGTTCTCTTTTGATTTGAGGAATAGGAAAGACAAAAGAAAAATTGCATGTTGACATGTAAGGTGTCTGGTCTAATTGGACAGAACAAACTGAGTGGGTTGTAGTTTCTTCTAATTCATTTAAAGTTGTATTTGAAATTATTGGATCTTTATACTTTTAATCATTCTTTTTTTTTTTTTCTGTGACTCTCGTGTGCTTTCATTGAGGTGAAAAATAGGGAAAAGAGTTTTCCCTTTGTGTATTTGTACTTATAGTGGGGGCACAAGGATTCAACACTTCATTGAATAAACAGAGATTAATTTCTGCTATTTGAAATTCTGCTTTTTGGGTGGATTCAGTGTGTACCTAAATTTTAGCTATCAGTCATTAGACATTAATCTACATTACATGAAATATTTCAGACACAATTTGGAATTACTCCAAAGTAGAGTTTTTCGTATTCTAGATGCTATAAGAGCAAGGCCGTGGGACCTTATGCAGAAAACCAATATATCTACGTTTGTTCATTATGGGATAGTAGTTAAGGAATCAGTGACTTGGCAGCTATGAGCATGACACTTAACATTAGATTGTCATCACTATGATTTCAGTTTTGTCATCCTTCAAGCTTATGAGAGCAATTGCTGTTGGTGTATTTTGTGCTCCTGATAGCTGTGTTTGAAAGCATGTGGAGAAGGTTAATCTGTAAATGTTATAGGAAGGCTCAGATGCTGCTTGCTCTGTTGTGGATTAGGAATGTTTTAGGATTTTTCTTCATGTGATTTTACTAAAATTTGGAAATGGGAAACCTGCTTATAGTTGGATCACCTTCCTGTTTAAAACCGTTTGAATTATAATTAAAATTACTTGTCTAAATTGTCAGAATGTAATTAATGAGTCATGCCGTGGTTTTCAGTTCACATACCTTCATTCAGTTCCTATACTTTCTTTTGTGCCTGCAAATTTGCGGTTCAGCAAATAAAATATCCGGTCTTCAAAAAGAGACTTTTGCTTGCATGTGCCTTGGCACCCGCCAGTCCAGTAGCAAAATTTCATGGCAGAGTTTCTGCGCAAATCTTGAAGTATTTTGCAAACTTGAAACCTTTGAGAATTTATTGAATATGTGGTCATTACTCACAGTATGGTCATGTAAAATGGTAACTATGGCAACTGCAGAGTGTTGAAATGGAGGGTGAGGAGAGAAGTTTATGTGAAAGTAATAATATCTTTGGACATACAAAATGTCCTTGCAGAACCTCCTCAGATGAAAATATTATATGGGTGTTTTATTTGTGTGATGTTCTTCGGTTTTCTGCTGTCAAGGGAAATTAAACTTCCCATGGCTAGTCCACTTCTAAGTTTATTTTAATTACTGCCACAGGTTTTAAAAAGAGGTTTATCCTATGTTCCCTCATAATTCAAGGCTTGTGGAATATTCTTAGGACTTTAAAGGAATTAACCCCATAGAATCTAATGCAGCGAAAGCTGAAGCTGTGAAAATATGTAGCTTAACATTTTGGTGTCTCTTTTAGTTTAATTATATTAAAAAGAAGGAACAAAAGGTTTTGAATTTTGAAAAAAAAAAAAACATCAAATAAATGTAAGTAAGTGGTAAAGTTACTTAAACAGAAATGTACAGAGAGAATCCTGTGCAATATTTTGGTGTGAAGCAAACACTTGCAAGTCTTTTGAGAGCTCCTGCAACTATTGATGCTGTATTAGATATCCATCTTTTCCAACTTCTTTTTTCTTGTTGTTATTGTGTATTGGGTTTGCTTGGTTTGTTTAAGTGGAAAGGTTTATGTCTTCGAATATCCTAACGCTTAGAACAAAATTGTTCTAAAATTTTTTCAAAACTTTCAAAATTGAATCTGAATATCTAGTGTCTTATCAAAGTGTTCTGACTGTTGAGAACATCTTTGCCTTTCTCAATATGCTCACTGTGTCTTAAAGTGTTCTGTGCATCTTTCTTTAAGTGTTAAAGTCCCAGAAGGGTTTGGGGCCATTATCGAGTTTTCCACTGTACCTTCTAAAATGTGCTGCCATTCTGGTTTGTATCGGGGACAAGCTAATGATCACAGTATCATTGGCCAAGTCAGGCGTAGGAACTATGATGACACGATACAGTCCTCTAATGTAGTGATAGGAATGACCTTTAATTCCCTTTTGCATATCCCTTGTCAGCTGGGAAAGCAGTGAAAATGTGCTATCCAGTACAGAAACTCCAGGTGTTCTTTATTTATAAATTAGTGAACTGTGAGATATATTCCAACACTTTGCAGGTTTCAGCTATGGGACATATCCACCTACTTGCAGAAAAATGTAGCTTCGCCTAGTTGTGAGTTGTAACTCCTGGTAATAAGGATTTGAGCAAACTCTGGTGATGTCATTACCTCAATTTACCTGTAACCAGTTTCAGCACTGAGCCGGCATTGCAGTTGAAAAGGGCTATGGTGATAAACCCAAACATTTCCAAATAGGATACAGTCTAGAGCTTATCTTCTGAAGCACCTGCTCCTTCAAAGTTGTCTACATAGATTAAGAGTCAAAGATTTTCCATTTCATATTGATAGAATTCTTCTTCAGTAGAGATTCAACAGATTATTTGTAGTCTGTCTGTAGTGTCACACAAAAGATACTGTAGGACACAAAGGTGTTTTTTTATCTGTTGCATGGGTTTGTCCAAATTGCAGTGCAAAACCTGGTTTCTCTTGCTTTCTAATACTCATACCTTAGTCAGCTGTCAGAAAGGGAGTGGCATGGTGAAGTTGAAAGCTCATCTATTGAGCTGTTTTGTTGATGGTCGGCCAGCAGCACTGACTTAATGCAAATGAGGGTTAGTTTTGCTCTGAGATCTAGTTCAAGGTGATATTTTGTCATACCTGATGGTAACCAAGTTTTAAAACTCATTTTGATTTTATCTTTTGATGTCCTTTTAACCTTTGGGTTTCTTTTGCTGTTATGTATAAAGCATAAATATGCATAAATTGGTTTTAAAATAAATGCTTGTCATCAATAATCTCTTTTTTTATCATAATTTTTTTTTAATCTTTGACTTTGATTTTATGGTAGCATTGAATCTCAGATTGAAACCAGCTAATGGATTTCACAGAGAAAAGGCATAGTTACTATGGCTACACAGCAGCCTGAAAGCTTAAAAGGACAAAGGATAAATGAATACAATACTGGCTGCTTAGCCATTTCTCGAATAGATTCTAATAATTTAAAGGCTTTGTGGTCTTTCAGACACTGTCAGAAAAGATGGGATGTTAGTCCTTTAAGAATTTGTATTTTATTTTTAGTTTAAAGCATTACTTTTGAAATAGCATAATTGAAAATTACTTTTCAAAACATTATCTTTTAACCAGTTAATTTCATGTATATCTGTTGTGTTTAATAAAGCTGACGATTGCTGATTATTTTATCACTGATATTTTTCCTTTGGTATTTCAAAATGAGTAGAAATCTAAGCCTCCTATGG
This sequence comes from Loriculus beryllinus, assembly GCA_039877255.1. Taxonomy (NCBI): domain Eukaryota; kingdom Metazoa; phylum Chordata; class Aves; order Psittaciformes; family Psittacidae; genus Loriculus; species Loriculus beryllinus. Next base: position 21,251 of record JBCJKH010014118.1, on the reverse strand, counting down.
TCAAATAAACACAGTAATTGTGGTTTGATGAAAACTTGAAGTAATGTACTTTTATAGCTTTCACTATAGTTTTGGCTGAAATAATTTTACTTTTGATTTTCTTATAAGCCAGTCTACACCTTTAAGACAAACATTTTGTATATAGTAAAGAATAATAACACACATGCTTGGTTAGGTTCATACAATTAAGAAATTAAATTACCAGATTTTAGTATCACCTTAGTGACTGGTGGCAGAACTGCTACTGCCTGCCTGCCTTTGCTTGAGAAATAAAATGCATTAGAAATCATAAATTTACAGATTATCAACTCAAGGGCATATCTTAATGACCTGCTAAATAATACAGAATAAAGTTTTTTAGTGTGTAATGATAAAATGCATGTGCTTATCACCACAAATAGCTAGAAGTTCTATTTCCTGGTAATTGCAGGCAGTGGACTTTGGCTGATGGATAGTAGAAAAATATTGGGAAGGCAGCAGGTGAGCTTACGAGGTGGTTTTGTAGAGGTATTTCATGTGCTCTTTTCTGCAGGCAGAGGGCTCTTACTTTTTGTATTTTGGATTTATCTGTCCAGGAACATCTGCATGTGTTTATAAAGCAACCTGGACTAGCTGCACATGCAATGGACTAGCTGAGCTGTCCTACTGTAGATCTGTTCTGTGCTCCATAGAAATGCCACATTTGCTACTTTAGTCCATAGTGTCATTTATGTCTAAGACATGTCTAAGACATGCAACGAAGCCTTTCTACCTAAACATATCAGAATTATTGTACAGAGCTTCACTATACG
>JBCJKH010014118.1:9501-20212 GCA_039877255.1 Loriculus beryllinus | reverse complement strand
AATTTTTAGCCATCCCACTTCCCAAAAAGAGTCACAGAAGAGCTTTTTGTGTTAATGACCTTCTATGATTACTGCTTCTGGTGGTTTTGGACAGACAAATCTAAAACAGAGATATCAAACTTTGAAAGTCAGTAGGCCAGTTTTCCTGACTTAAGACAATTCTTTAAATTACAGTTTGAGCAACACTTTCTGTTACAATTTCATAGAGAACCAGTGTGCTCAAGATTAACGTGGTATTTACTAAGGGTTTGGGGTTTTTTTTGTTGGTTTTTTTTGTTTGTTTGTTTTTTGGTTTTTTTTTTTTGAGTGCTTTCTTTAAGAGAGTTTTTCAGAAGATCATTAAAAAAGAATGTTGTATATTTCTTCTGCTTCCTAAAATACAGAGAATGAGTTCTTAAGCTACTCAGGCAAAATACAAGTTATTTTAAGAAATCACTCTTATTTTGCATGAGAATATTAAGAAATTTTCCTCTTATGTATCTTTGATTGTTGTAAACCTGAGGATGGGTATTGGTTTCATTCCTGTAGGTTTTTTTGTTTGATGAAATATTCTATTTATTATTTAATTAAGTACTGAAAACAAGATGCTTGAAATTCAGGAGTGGATCAGTTAGAAGTGCTTTAACACAAGGCTGGGGGTACATGGTATTTGATGTTGCCATGGGAAACTGCTTTGCAAGAACATTTGCAGAGCAGATGGACCAAGATAAATAAAACAGATACAGGTATTGAATAGAGATTGTGTAATGTTCTGTGAAACAACAGGAAAACATGAACTTTGTGTAACACAGTGCTTTGATTTGTCATTTTTAATGGGTACACTGGTAGCTTAATTTTCAGAACACAGTTCTTTATAGCAAACTTGTTTTCCTTTAAATGCGTGCTATTCCTTTAAATTTGTGCTATTTGATCTTATGCCATTGATAAGCAACTGTCTGATAGGAATAGCTCACTAGTGAAGGTTTCCTATACATTTTGAGTTTTCAAAGAATCAAAGAAAGTTTCAGATTTATCTGCCTCATCTTCTCCGTTGTGTGAAACCAGTACTCTCCTACCTTTGTGCTGTACTATCTTTGAGCTAACTTTTAAAGTTACATCTCAGTACACAAACATTATGGAATGAAAAATCTTTGTATTTCATATTGTTTTAATTTTGTTAGCTTCACATATTCTTAGCTATTGAGAGCTCTTCTGTAACCTTTACCTTTTACCTTGATTTTAAAAAATGGGTGAGATGCATACTCAGCTTTTTTATGACTAGAGTATCTTTGAGATTATATGCTTGGCACAGAAGTTTATTTCCTTAACATGAACACAGAAGTTATTAATGTGGCTATATACATGCAACATGCCTTTGTAAAAGTACATATATATATAAATATAAATGTATACACTCTATGTTTGTTTAACATGTATGCTTTGTTGTCTCTGTCAGTGTATAAAATAGGCATGTGCTGTTTAATTTTCTGTAAGGAAATAGGTAATTAGAGAATTTGAGACAATTTGTAGACATATCTTTTCAACAACTCAAAATTTGTAAAATGAAAAAGCTGGAAAAATGAAAGATTGATCTGCTCTCTTGAAGATGTATGATTTAAACTGCTGAAGGATTTTATTTTTTCTAAGCAATATATTAATTGTAAAAAATCTCTTTGGACCTTTAATTTACAATCCAACTGTGCTTATGTTCTTCATGAGTTACAGAACTTACTCCATGGACTGCTTTCTCCACATGCAGTGGAACAGTTCTTTAGGTGTCATATACTCATGAATGCCAGCATAATTATGGGTGTTTTTCATTCAGTACAAAATGCCATGAAAATACCATACCACTGAACACTATACAGTTGATTCATGTTCTTAGAGTGCTTGTTGACAGATTTCTTTTGAGTGGTCAGTGTAATGGTTCTTTGTTTTTAGGTATGCATTTCCATTATGAAAGAAAATGCATTTCATGTATTTGTTGTTAATTCATTTAAAATATCACGTCTGCCTTAATTGGATACTAGTATCTGAATTTCTTCTATTGCTTTTACTCTATGGTAGTAAAGTCTTGCCAGTAATATCAGAGAGGCCAAAAGACATGTTGCATGCATTAGGGCCAGGGTTATTATATGTTGCTAGCTTTCAATTATAACCTTTCTATGCCTTTTATAAGGTAAAGCGCAATGAGGTTGATTGTATTTTTTTATTTTGTATGCATTGTGGAGAAGAGATTTCATAGGTGATTAATTTAACCTTTTTTCAATTTATTTTAAGTTGAGACTAGTTGAATAAAACACTCTACAGGATCACAGAAGTAATGAGGCTGGAAGAGGGACCTCTGGAGATTGTCCAGCCCTGTGGTCAAAGCAGGATCACCTAGAGCGCATTGTTCAGGACAATGTCCAGTTGGGTTTTGAATATCTCCCAAGAGTGGAAACCCTTCAACCATTTTGGCCAACCTGTGCCAATGGCTGATAGCCCTCAGAGGAAGAAAAAACCCAACTATGTTTAAATGTGATATCTTGTACTTAATCTATGCCTGTTGCCTCTTGTCCTTTCACTTGACTCCCTTACTCTCCCCACCATCAGGTATTTATAAGCATAGATAAGATTATTCTGAGCCTTCTCTTCTCAAGGACCCCATCTCTCTTAGCCTCTCCTCATGCAAAAGATGCTCCAGGCCTTTAACTGACTTCATGACTTTTTGCAGGGCTTGTTCCAGTAAGCTCTCTTGAACTTTGGAGCCCAGGAACTGGACACAGCATTCAGGCAGGCTTGCCAGTGCTGAGTGGAGAGGAAGGATCACATCCCTAAGTTTGCTAGAGATACTCTTCCTAATCAGTCCTTGTTGCTTTGGGCTTTCTTTGCCGTGAGGGCATGTTGCTAGCTCACTGCCAGCTTGTTGACTGCAGGTCTTTTTCTGCAAATGTGCATGGGATTATTCCTGCCAGGGCTTTGCAGTTGCCCTTTGTTGAGCTTCAAGAGGTCAGTTTTTGCTCTTTTTCTCTAGCCTGTCTGGTTTCCTCTGGATAGCAACACAGCTCTTTGGTGTATCCACTACTTGCATTATCTGTGAGCTTGCTGAAGGTCCATTCTGTCTCACCTTGCAAGTTATTAATGAAGATGTTGAATAGTATTGGCTCTCATTTTGGTGCCTAGGATGTGCCTTTGATGACTGGCCTCCAGTTGGGCTTCATGCTGCTGATCTGTAGCCCTTTGATCCCAGCAGTTCACCCAGTTTTCTGTTCACTTCATTCTACATTTATCTACTTCATGTTTCATCAGTTTGTTAGGGAGGAGGCAATGGGAGACAGTGATGGAAGTATTACTGAAGGCAAGATAAGCGATGTTCACTGTTCTTTCCTTGTCAATTGAGTCCATCTTCACATCGTGAAAAGTGATCAGGTTGATCAGACACAATTGGCCTTTCTTGCTTCCCCACGCTTCCTTCTCCCAGATACCTTCTTGTCCTTTTTGGCAATGCTTTTCAGGATTATTTTCTCCACACCTTTCCCAGGGATTGAGGTGAGGCTGTGACTGGCCTGCAGTTTCCTGTATCTTCCTTTTCACCCTTTCTGAAAGTAGGAAAGATGTTTAATTTCTTACAGTCATCAGTACGTTTGGGAGTTGGGTGGATCTCATTATGGCACATGGATCTGAGTGTGTCCAGTTTGTTTAAATGCTTCCTGACCTGATTACCCTTTGTTGAGGGAAAATCTACATTGCTCCAGGCTTTCCCACTGGTCTCAGGGATGTGGGATTTCTGGGTAGTGGTTTTAGCAGTAGCAAATGAGATGGAAATGGCATTCAGTGTATTGGCCTTTCTCATATCCTTTCTGATATGTCTCCATCATCAGAGGGTCACCATTTTCCATAGTCTTCCTTATGCTGCAGATAATATTAGTGGGAACATTTACTGTTCCCCTTCAGTTTATGTGAGCTATCCTACAGTGAAGTTTCCAGCTGCATGCAGAGCTCTTAATTCTTTCTGTTCCCTGATCTGTGTGCATTAGGGTAGAGGCTCTTTGAAGAAGTACAAGAGCATGCTGATTTCTCAGAAAAGGTAGGATAGCTTTCACCATTATTGTCCCTGGCAGGCATTTCCCTGTGTATGTGGACACAATTAGGGTGGGACCCCTTTAGCCCTGTATTTTTATTATTGTATCATCTGGAAGATACCAGCACTTTTTTCTTTTATTAAGTAAACAGTATTTCAACATGATGTAACTGGTTTTACATGTGTTTTGTTTCTGTTTGTTCTAGGAAATGAACCCAGGAAGTAATGTGAAGGGACATGTGAAGCTCTGTCATAGCAGAAATTTTCTAAAAGATTGCTTTACCTGTAAGTTCTTTTTGGTTGTTAAATGTTAAATTATATTTATACTGCTGGAAAAATGGGGCTTATTTTGGCATTTTGACTTGCAGCTTGATTGTGAAGAAAACACTACAAAGTGCCTTATGTTTGATGCCTCCTATTATTAACTTGCTGTATTTTAGTAAAGAGCGAACAAATATTTTTCCTCTCCTATTAAGGTTTTAAATCTAATGAGCAAGATTTTCATGTTGAGTCACTGTAGGTTATGCATCCACTGTGACGCATGCAAAACTGCAGTAGGTAATTTTTCAGATATTCTTTTAAAAATGAAAGAAAGGCAGAAAACGTCCAAACCTGTATGACAGTGTTAAACTTTTCCACTAAAAGTTCTTTAGAAAAAAATTGCCTATGCAGGTGCCTGCTATGACTCAGACGTCTTCTGGGTTGGTCATCTTTTTTCCAGAGTTATTAAGTTATATATTAGTGCCCTTTACAGTTGTGCCACTTGTGCCGTTGCACAGCAAACTCCAGTTAAGCATTTAAACTATTTTCTTTTCATATTGAGTCTAATTATCTGGATCAAAATACTTCAGCAAGTGAGAGGCATGAACTTGTCCTCCTAGTAATATTTCAATAAAAATATTAGAAGGTCTGTTTTACACGAAGAGCCAAAAGCATTAGACTTTGGATTTTGGCAGATTCACATAGATGGTGACGGAACTGACAGCAGAATTCAGAAGTTGTTAATCCCAATAAAGAGTTATAATATGAAAATATATCAAAATATGCTTAGAAGGTATATCTTGACAAAGATTGGTAGTTTAAAAGCTAGAATTTAACCAGTAGATTAATTTTCTCCCTTGTGTAGGTAATTAATGTAGCTTAATTTAACAGCATCGATTTTGCAAGTTCCTGTAAACTATAAAAGGGAAGGTGCTAATGAAGACTGTTTCAAAGCTTATAGTAGTTGTTTAATACTTTAAAAATAACAATTTCAGAATTTTTTCCTCATCTAGCAGCCTATTTTTGGGTAGCAGCAACTTCTATACCTGGGCAGCTTAAGTAATTTAGTTTGATGTAACCTGCAACCAAATAAAAACTTGCAAGCACTAGTCTTCCACTATTCAAGCTCTTCATGAAGTGTCAGAAAATGTCCTTATATTTATTTCGATTTTCTTCTGAAAGTGTTTCTTTGTCTTCATATTTCTTTACTATACTGATATAACTTGAAACATCACAAATTAAGTGCAAATACAAGAACATCTGTTAGAAATTAGTCTTAGTTCTGCACTTCATGTTGTAAAGTAAAAGCTGAGCAATATTGGCTTCATTCTGTTAATATTCACACAAGACTGATGAAACTTCAGCAATTGCCCTGTGTTATTTTAACTGTATTAAAATGCTAAGATGATGAAGCATTTCCTTTGGTTTTATCAAAGAATTTGGAGAGGATATTCCAGGATATTTCAAGAAGACTTTTATGATTAGTCAAGGAAGAGAGGCAAGGAACTGCTGCTCTGATAATGCTGCCTTCATAACTGGATTTGTCAGATTTTCAGTATTATTTGGTAGGATAATAATTTAGCACTAGTCAGGCAAGTGAATTTCCATTATCATAACAGTAACCCTAGACCAAACAAACTGAAAAGAAGTATGATTGAGTTAGAACTTGTAATATATTTCAACTTTGTCTTCTCATTCAATTGCTCTGTTCGTCTCTTCATTTGTCTGAGAAATGCAGGTATTTTATATATGTGCGTGTATATATATATACACACATATAAGTTTGAGTGCATGAGTGTGTGTTTCAGAGCTATTTATATTCAGTGAGAATAAGACAACATGTGGGACAAAAGTACAGAAGTGACTTAGAAAAACCTTAGGTGAGAACATGGTGAAAAGTCTTTGACAGGATGCAAAAGCTGAGTGTCATATTGCATGCTGAGCACTGAAGTACATTTGGAGCTTCCCAGACAGCAAATGCAGTACTTCGAGCCCTGTAAAAATGCTTATTTCCATTTGATTTTAGTAGCTAGACTGAATTTGAGGACAAAATAGTAGAAAAATATTTGGGGTTTTTTTTCTGATCTAAATGTTTGCAACATTGTCTAATACTGTATAGTTAACAGATAACTCTGAAGTCTGGTAAAAAACCTCACAATATGCAAGTACAGAGACATATTTTATTCTCTTGGCGTAAGAACTGACCTCATATTTACTCCTTCCAAGTGCCAGTGAACATCTTTCTGGTACGTGTATTGAGCAAATATTCACACACATCAAAGGTACCACAGTCCCCAATTTCATTGCCAGCATCTTTCTTTTTATACAAGTCATTCTTCTCTCAGTATAGCTTCAGTTTTGCAGAAGCATTGAAGATACTTGTGTATTTGATGTAAAAATTGTTTATGTGGTACCACTCTTCTATGGTGTAGCAGGTTGCCTTGAATCCCAGGAATCTGAGAGTTTTGGTGGGCTAGAGCAAAAAAACCCCTGCCTATACTCCTTAAAGAGATTTACATAGGCCAAGAAACTGTTGGGTTTTAAGAAGTGCTGCTGCAGACTGTTTTTCTGAAGCCTATTGCTCAAGAGTTATAATAGACTGTCATTGGTTCTTACCACTAGTGGGTATTTATGCATCTTTAATCTGCAGTTGTGGTGTTTGTGTTAATGCCTTGGCAAGACTGATCAGAACTTCTACTATGTTTCTTTGCCAACACACTAACTATGTATTCTTTTATGCATCTGGATCATATGCAGTGGAATTATACTGGGAAGAATGCACTTCTGCTTCTGGTATATCTTTATTGAAATGCTGTCAGGACCTTCATTTCTTTATAATTTTTTTACTTGTGGAATTTTGACCATAGACATTTGCAAATGCTAAGGATATTATTGAGTTTCTGCAGAAAATTTTTATGGGGTAATCTGAACATGAAGAAGCTTGTAAGCACTGATTAGACAGCGGTTTCAGAAGATAGACATCAGTTAATACAGATTTCTTTTAAGCATTAGACATACAGGTTTCCAGTAAGTCTGCCTACTTTGGCAGCATGCTTCAGAGAGAAATACTGAGAAGAGAAGGAGACAAGGTTCTAGAAGCTGTTGATTAAATAAAGATAGTTCTTGTTTGGAATAACTTCTGACTGGTACTATATGCAAGCTAGAAAGAATATGCCTTATTTATCCAATTAATACTTGGAGAACTATAGACAAGCAATTCTGGTTCTGTTTTCTTTGAATTCTCTTCTGATTTGGTTGTAAATAAGCTAATGAAGCTATGGCAGCACTGTATTTTCACAGAAGGTGGGAAAGGCTTATTTCCAGTCCTACTGTACTCCTCTGTATTTAGTGCTTAATCTATTCTCTTCTTGTTAAGGAAGTGTGGGACAGTATCACCAAGAAATGTCTCAAAGCAGTATAGATGCAGCTTCCTACTGAAGTCTGCAACTGACTTTATAATTCACATACTCAATTAACATATTGGTATAAACAGGAAAGACAACATGAGGAGGAAAAAGGACATTGTTGCTGCATATACTGAGCACAGGTTGCTACAAGAGGCAGAAATCTAACATTTTTTAACCATGAGATAGTACCAACTAATTTGTCTCAAGTCTTTGATATAAAGAATTCCATGTCATTAATGGTGATATTCATTAAAGTATTTCTGTTACACATTTACTTTATCTGGGAGTATTCCAAATAAATCAGTATTATAAAATTGGCTGTCATGATACACAGAAAAGTAACTGTATAACTTACCGACATTTGTAGATCAGGTAATGAATTACTTCATTATTATCAGTTTTGTAATTCTTATATTTTTCTTTCAAAATGAATTTGCATGTATTATTTTAATTAATGTTAGCTGGTAAACAAATAAGAAAACAGAAATTTTGTCATAGCTCTTTTTTTCCCCATAGATGGATTGTTCTGTTTTCAGCTAATCGCTATCAAAATAACATTTCTGTCCTGTGCTTAAGGTTAAAATTTCAGGTATCTTAATATGTTCTATGAAAAATAAGTAGTAGTGCAAATTCTACTTCTATTTATAGATACACAAAATTTTCTGAATTTTGACAAAGTTATGAGCACAAGTGTTCTGTTTACACAGACAAAATGGTAAATTACTTCTCTTTAGGAAGGACATGTTTGCTGGTGCACAGTGACAAGAGTTGGTCAGTTTCTCTGAATACTTTCCTTGCTGGATTTCTGGAACACTTAGCATTTTCCCTTGTTCCTCTCCTGCCCGCTGAAATAAAAGGTTCGAGATACCTTCTTTCGATTCGACTGAGATTACAGGGTTGGGTCACTGATGAGAGTCCAGTGCAAGTGTGGCAAAAGGTGAAACGAACACAGTTGAAAACCAAAAAACAGTAACGAAATCAGTAGTACGAAGGTAAGTGCTATATATAGGAATTGGAGAAGAACAGCACAGATTTAATTTTTTTTTTTTACAGCTTTAATTAAGGTTTCAGTGATCACTGGAGATGAATCTTCCATTGCACTCCCCATGCCTCCCTTTTATCTTTTTGAACTAAACTTAGAATTGACCTTTAATCTAGTATATTACCTGGCATATGTTTTTTCTGTCAGCTTTTGTGAACATATTTAGGGGAATACAAGTTTTAATTGTATCGTTTTTTAATATTGTAAACATCTTCCTAATCAAAGCTATCTCTGTCATAGAATTATTGTGAATGTCTTTTCTCTTTTGTTTCATTACTGATTTTCTGTCAGCTTTTGTGAACATATTTAGGGGAATACAAGTTTTAATTGTATCGTTTTTTTATATTGTAAACATCTTCCTAATCAAAGCTATCTCTGTCATATAACAGAATTATTGTGAATGTCTTTTCTCTTTTGTTTCATTACTTTTTTTTTTATTAAAGAATATACTGAGGAATATAAATTGATATATCTGAACTGCTGACACTAAGAAATACAACAGCTGTCCCTGGTGCAGCTTGTTAATTTACTTTGCTGAGGTATAATTTCATGCCTTGTTAAAATCAGACGTAACTGATTTGCTGAGGGTGAAATAAGGGGGCAGGCTCAGTGTAACATCTGTGGTTTTAAAAATACTTAATACCTAATTTCCAGCAGTAGTAGTGAAAGCAGTGGTCAGGAAAAAATGTCCTGTAAGTTAAATGTTATGACATGGGAAAGAGTATCAATAAAACTAAACTGAAATATTTTATCCTTTAGGGTCAGTATGCAGTCAATGTTTTGCCCTAAGTAAGTATAAACTTCTTAAATCTTGGGTAATGCCTAAACGCACATGTAGATATCAGCGCAGTGCTGCGCAACGTGTGCATAGCATTCATTAGAAACCAGCCACAGCTTCATTAGCTGCTCAACATAAGGAAAGCTGAAGAATTGTGCAAGCTGCTTTGGAAATTGAGGTTGATAGCTTATTGTGGAATAAGCAATGCCAAATTTGAAAAAGTCCTGGTCAGAAAAAAAGAAATAAAAGACACACAAATAGGAAAAAAAAAGTGATTGCAAAGAATTCTCAGGAACTGAAGATAAGGTACTTGATTTTGTGAATAGAAACAAAATTGAGCTCCATTGGGAGAGAAGGGAGGGAATGGCATAAGGAGTACTTCTGACTAATAGAGTGTTTTGGGTTGTTTATTTGATTGGTCTAATGTTTTTAATATTTAACTTAGTTTATTTTCAGTGTTCTCAAAATACACATTAATTCTATAATTCTTCTTTATCAGTAATAAATTTCTGGTTAATTATGTACTGGTTTACAGAATGTGTGGGTAGGAATTACAAATGCTTTGATTCCCCCGTTTAGCATGGCGTGGTTACAGTATTTGGTTCCAAATTATGCAACAAGATTGGGATTCACAGCCTCCCTCAGACTGAGCTTGTGACTCTTGAGGTGGCTATCTTGCTTATGCTACAGAAGTAGCTTGGAAGAGAAGAAATGAGTACTGTTATGTAGCCTCTCATTTATACTCCAAGTGCTTATTACACTTGTTGGATATTACTCCATAATTAGTCTGTTGGTAGGAAAGAATACCTGGAATTTAGATCCAATGAAAATTACCTTTGCTGAGTCTGTTTGCCCATAATTGTTTGTCTTGGAAACAAGATTAACACACTTTAAACCAAGAGTCATAACGGCCTTGGAAAAGGCGCTAAGAGAATTCTCTTTAGCCTAGTTCACACCACTTAACAGGTACAGCAATTTTGGGTGAGATACAGTATTGTTATACTGTATACATCTCATACTAAGCTTCGTGCAAACCCCCCTTGTTTCAGCGTCCTAACAGATGAAAGGTTTGGCTCCTGTATTTATAATCTGCACAGTGTGGAGGTATGTTGGGGGAGGCAGCGAGTCTACCACCAGCTTAGTAGATGCTTATAACCTTGACCGGATCCCTGTGTACCCGT
>JBCJKH010014116.1:0-10098 GCA_039877255.1 Loriculus beryllinus | reverse complement strand
GTGTTTACTACTTAGCTATTTGTGGCAATTCCAAGGTCATGTAAATTAACTCAGGTCCATTCTACCAGTGCTGATTAATATTAGATGAAGAAGTGACCCTCACCAAAGGGAAAATATTTGGTAGTATTCAGTGGTGGAAACAAAATTTAAAAGACTACATGAAAAAGAAACATAATTTCAAAATTATGAAACTGCAAGGAAGATAAAGAGGCATTGATAAATTTTCAACTGAGATTAAATATGTAAGAACACAATTCAGAATATTAAGAATAGCACTAGTTGAAAGATAAATCTAAATTTTCCATCCCCAAATCTATTATAATATTTTGTATTTGTTTTTATCATAAATCTGGAGGAAAAAGAATTCAACATTCATTAAACTAAAATCTCTAGATAAATTTGATTGAGTTACAAATAAATGCAAGAGATTTTTGTATCAGCCTTTTTAACAAACTTTTTTTTTTTCCCCATTCTTGAACTTAAAATCATTATTTCCATTTTCTGACCCAAAATGTGTGTTGTATGATGTACAGTAATCTTTACCTACCAGAGCAAAAACAGTCAGTGCCTTAAGAGGCTTATTTCAGCCCCGGTACAACTCCAGTAGAGTTCCTTCAGAAAGGATTCCTGAGGAGTTTGGACTATAACTGCCTAGTTATTCAGCTTCTATGAAGTCTATCTGCTCCTCTTTTGGGAAATAACTTCGATTCAGGAGTTCTGAAATTATTTTGTTTCCTATAAAAATTCAGAATAATTTAGATGCAAAATAGTCTAATGATGGGCATAAAAACTCATTTTGGTTTTTCAAAGAAAAAAAGCCACTGAATCCATGTACTATGTATAGATGTACTATGTATAGAGATACACATATTAATACACTACAGCTAATCAAATGGAGGGACTGCAGCCAGAGTTAACAGTCAGTGGAGGTAGATTTGAAATTGTACCTGCACCAAAGAACGATTCCCCTCTACTTTCTTTCTCCCTGTCTCCTTTCTCTCCCCTGTGTCAGGTCTAGGAAGTAGGAGGTCACATGACAGTTAGATCAGTTTCCTGATCAGACAGAGGACTAAAAATTTAGTCTGTATAATTCTTGGTCAGATCAATGACACAATGTTCTTCATTCAGTTGGCAGATGCTTTCTAGAATGCACTTATTTATATTACTATGAATATGGCCAAGGATGGAGTGAGACCACTGACCTCAAAGGCAGTACAACTTCTGATAGGCACAAGCTGATGCAGAAAATACACCTCAGACGCAAAAGATTCAAGCAAAAGCTCTGAAAATTTTATTACATTGAAACAATTAAAGGGAGTATGATTATAATTTAGGATTGCTGTGAGTCATTTAAGATAACCCAATCAAAATAAAATTATTGTCAAATTGACAACTTGAAATATCTCTGCATCTTTAATGTGTTTTTTTCTCTCCACACTGGAGTTTTCTTCTTTCTCCTACTACTGCTGGTGTTCCAGTGCAAAAGACCGCTCCACTCATATCTAACAAAACTACTGTTTACGGAGCAGTAGTTGCTAGGGAGCAATTGTAATTATAAAAGAGATTGCAAGGTATATACTTCTGTAATTTAAGTGAAAGGTGTAACTGCTTTCACAGAAAAATAAGTTTTAACTTAGACATTTGAGAAAAAATGAAATTTCAAATGCATGTGATAAATATCATCAAAGTTCATCCACCACCATTCACAAATCAATATTTCTTTTTAAAATATTAAGTCAAAAGTGTTAGAAAATGTGTCATCCTTTAGCTATGACCATTCCAATAAGATTAGTTAATTAAAAGAAACTACTAGTTTTCTAAGTCTACTTTAGCATAAATGCTATAGATCCATAGCTTCTCGTTAAATACCAGTGACTATCATCATAAAACTGCTATCCATATCAAAACAACTGCTTTAGACAAGTTATTCCAGGACATCCAGACCATGAATAAAATATTTCCTCAGGGAAGTGTTTTGAAAAATAACTTCCATTGCTTAGTACAATTCTTACAGCAACTCATTTGGTTTACATACATGTCAAAAATCATTAGAAGCTCAGAGATGTCTGCATGAAGTTCTGAACTGGCATTTGATAGACCATCTGACAGCTATGACAACAACCTAGGAGGAACAAAAAAAAACAAGACACATGGGTTTGGTGTTTCCTTTCAGTAGTTTACAGTTTCCTTTTGATACACCAGGACTGTCAATTTCAAACACCTGATTTTGGGACACACTTTCATATGGTCTCTCTTCAACTCATTTGGAATATATCAGCTCTTGCATTGAATTTACCCAGAAAAAACTATTTCTTTATTTGTCAAAGTTAATGACATAAATTATACAATTATACAAAATATACATATTGCTATTTGGGACTTTGAAGGGAATTTTTTTATTTCACCAGGAACGATTACACGAGTGAGAGAAGGCAGTTTTCCAGGTTTCTGCATAAGGCAGAAATAACAGCAACTGGAGCCAAACTAGAATCCCATAGTTTCTCATATCTACCCTTCTCTTGCCCTGAACACACATGATGCCTAAGATAAAAATTGAATAGTATAAGGTTGAGAATCTGCCATTTTTATTTTTTTTTTCTTCTCCTTTGATTAAAAAACACTGAACCTTTCAGCAAGATATAACGACGTGTAAGACAAGAAAGGCAATGGTTTTTACATCACAGCTGAACAAACTGCATGGGACATAATTTGGCCTTTGTAAGTCTTGAAGACCTGCATCATTCTTATAGAAGCTTTTAGAATGTTGAGAATCTAACAAGTCTAGATTTCTTTTTTGAACCACAGCTAAACTTTACCTAGAAGTTATACAAGCGTAGGTGCAGAATAAATGACTGTTGGAGTCCCATCTGACCTTAAGGCCTCAGAAACTTAATACAGACCTTTCAATTTAAAATGTTGGCTATTGAACTTCAGCTAGTTAGAAGTCCCTTCTAACTCCATAGCTTCTAAAGTACATAATATGTAGTTTCCATGGCTTCACTGATTCTATTGCATTCTGTGGTAGAAGGACATGGGTTCAACTGATTCCAGTGGTTGCTATCAGTAGTCCAGGTCTTTCCTAAAAGACCCTTCTCTGCAAGAATCCAAGGTTTAGTTCCTTATTTCATCATATAATATAATAGCCTTAATTTCCTTGATCTGACTTACAGATACATATCTATATGTCATAATTGCAATTTTTTAATCACTGAGAAGCTGAAGAATGTAACTGCCTCTGCCTTTCAATTTTAGACTTTTGCATGTTGTCTTCTGTTGTATATATTTCAAAAAGCTAAGTAATTGTAAGAATTACCCCAAGAACTGAACTTGTTAAACGTATTAAGATCAAAACATCTCTGAAAACCGTTAATTTATCTACATTTATAAGACAGTGGTGTACATGCTTATATTCAAAGTGTGACATTGCATATTTAAATGTTTCCATTATTGTTATAACATTATTACCTCAGGGCCACTAAAGCTGAATATTTTTCATTACTTTGCTACAATATTTATAAGCATGTTTTGTAGAACTCAGGAGCTTAAAACCGTACCGTAAAATCTCAACAGATAATACAAAGAATAAATTTCAGGTGTCCCTTAGGTTCCACACACTGATTGAGGCCCCTGTGGGCTCTTCCCCATGAGTAGCTCACAATATGCCTGATAATCCAAAGTAATGGCGCCAAGTCCACACACTATTGGTATCGCATATCAGCTGATATATGCTGACCCCTCAGGGTGATGAGGATGTGACTTGAGGTTCCTGCACTTGTTCTCCTGCATGATCTTCAGTTCTGGAGAAAACACTGGAACCCTTTTTGTCTGGATGAAAGATACAAGAGTTGAATTCTCATCTCATAGACTCCAACCCACAAGACAATGTAAAGGGATGGAGTTCATGGAGGTTGGAAAGACAGAGTAATGAGAGGGCAGAAAAATGTGTTCCAGTATAGGAACTGGTGTCGGCATGGGTCACATACATGAAACTGGAGTTCTTAATTTAGTTATCTGAACACAAGCCCTGCAAGCTTTCTTTTTAAAGATCCAGAGTAGACAGGACAGCCATTAAGACAGCTAATGTTGATTTGTGCTACATCCCACGAAGTAGCACACCACACATATGACATGTGATCCATGCATTGAAATTTAAACACTGTGTTAGAGTTGATACTTCAGACCAAAGATAGTAACATTGCAACATAAAATGACCGTATAAAACTGTTGTACGCTTACTAAAGTGGTCCTTTCAATTTAGTCTAATTCTAATTTTTATTCTTA
The DNA here is from genome assembly GCA_039877255.1 of Loriculus beryllinus. NCBI lineage: Eukaryota > Metazoa > Chordata > Aves > Psittaciformes > Psittacidae > Loriculus > Loriculus beryllinus. The sequence goes on along the minus strand of JBCJKH010014116.1, from coordinate 5,817 downwards.
CTTAATTTTGATTTTGCAATATCCAGCATAGAAAGTCTACAAAGGATAAAATTTTCTTGTTCTCTTTAGTGTAATAATCTCTTATATAATGTTGAAGGAAAATCCATAAATAGTAAAAAAAAAAAAAGTATCTCCCAGACTAACATTGTCGAGGTCAGACAAAAGTAAGTGACAATTAGTGTACAGATTGTGACCCCCAAGCATCTCTGCAACTCTGGAAGCTTTTATCTCAGAATAATAGAATCATAGTATAGTTTGTGTGGGAAGGGATCTTTAAAGATCGTCTAGTCCAATCCTGCCTCCAAGAAGAAGGAACATCTTCAACTACAGCAGGCTGTTCAGAGCCCCATCCAATCTGACCTTGAACAGTTCCAGGGATGGGGCATCTACCACGTCTCTGGGCAACCTGTTCCAGAGGTTTAACACACTCACAGTAAAAAACTTCTTTCTAATATCTAATCTAAATTTACTTTCTTTCAGTTTAAAGCCATTCCCCCTTGTTCTACCACTAATAGCTTTTATAAAAAGTCCCTCTCCAGCATTCTTGTATGCTCCCTTTCAGTACTGGAAGGTTGCAATAATGTCTTCCTGGAGCCTTTTCTTCTTCAGGCTCAATAAACCCAACTCTCTCAACCTCTCTCATAGGAGAGGTGCTATAGCCCTCTGATCATTTCATGGCCCTCCTCTGGACCTGCTCCAGCAGGTCCATGTCTCCTGTGCTGAGGATTTCAGAGCTGAATGCAGTACTTGAGGTAGGGTCTCATTAGAGCAGAGGGGTAAAATCACCTCCCTCAACCTGCTGGCCATTATTATCTGATAAAGCCCAGGATAGGGTTGGCTGCCCGGGCTGTGAGCGCACATTGCAGGGTAATGTCTAGTTTTTCATCCATCAGTACACCAAAATAGTCCTCCACAGGAATGTTTTCAATCCCTTCATTTCCTCAGCCTGTACTGATACTGGAGATTGCCCTGAACCAGGTGGAAAACCTTGCACATGACCTTGTTGAACTTCACGATGTTCACAAGGGCCCACTTTTAGAGCTTGTCCAGGTCCCTCTGGATGGCATCCTGCCTCTCAGGCATGTCAACTGCACTAATCAGTTTGGATGTTTGCTTTCCTAAAATTCAGCGTCCTGAACTTGCACTTTACCTGACTCATAACCCTCTGAATTCCATCACTGCATAATTACTGCAGCCCAGGCTCACTTGCTTTGGTGACACCATTAGGTCCAGTATCACATCCTCTCTGGCAGAGCTGTCTATCCCCTGGTTTAAGAAGTTATCCTCAGTGCAGGCTGCACAATGCAGATGCTTGTTGAGTCACTCAATTCAGGAGTCTCCTGGATCGCCTACAGCTTGCCATGCTTTTTCAGAAGATGTCAGGGTGGTCGAAGTCCTTCAGCAGGATGAGAGCCTGCAAGCATGATGCCTCCTGTCTTCATCATTTGGCTCCCCTTGATAGAGATGGCTTGTAGTAAACACCAGCCACAAGGTTCCCTTTGCTGGTTTGGTCTCTAATTCTTCCTCATAAGCTTTCAACCTGCTCATGGCTATTCTTCAGAGACAGCGCTGCATAATCTAGCCATTTCTTGATATAGTGGACAACCCCTCTGCCTCTCCTTCCTCATCTGTCCATTCTAAACAGCCTGTAGCCATTTGATAGCTGCACTTCATTCACAAGATTCATCCCATCAAATTTCAGTAATGGCAACTAGGTTATAGTAACTTCCAGCTCCTCCTGTTCGTGACCTATGCTGCGTGCATTGGTGTAAAGACACTTCAACTGGGCAGTCAGACATGTCAGTTTCTTGGAAAAGCACAAGTTAATTCCTTTGAGGCATTTCACTGGTGTTTCCTTGCTGGTTCATATTACCTCAGGTGCCCCTGCCGCATTTCTGTAAGACTTCAAGTGTGCTCCAGTGACACAGCACATCACAGAGCAACAGGCTGAGGGCCCTTGCTAGCATCCTGCCCCTCTACACCGTCTGTTGTCCCACAGCTTGTCACAGGTAAGCCTGATATTATTCACCTCCCCCTTCCAGTCTAGTTTAAAGCTCTGTCAATGAGACCCAGTAGCTTGTGAGCAAAGACGCTCTTCCTCCTTTGAGAAAGGTGAATCTCATATGACAACAGGAGGGCTGATGCTATGTAGGCCATCTTGTTATTGAAAAACCCACAACTGTGGTGGTGACACTAGCCACAGGGCCATGTATTAATGGACTGAGTCCATTTGTTTCTTCCAATGCCATGGCCCACAGCTGTAAAATCAGATCTTGTCCTGCTATTATTCCACAGCCTAAAGGAAAGATTTTTTTACTTTCATCATACATGAAGAATTAATCAGCCAATTTCACCTGCACAAAATAAGGAGCAGACCCATTCACTTCCAATTTTAGAACCCTATTTTAACACTGGTGAGAGTTAGAAGGCTACATACATTTGCATATCTGGGATCAAATCCAGAATTTACTCATTCAAGTGACTCATTTGAGACCTTTTATGAATCACCTTATGATTTTCAAAACTGCTGTAGTTCAATTGTCTATAAAACTGTCTCGGTACATATCAATCCAATATTGATTTTTGAAAATTTTTAGATGGTACTTAAAAAGAAACTGCATGATTTAAGACTCCACTAAGCTCTTCTAGTTTATGTTGATAAAGTAATTCACTGTGTTTAATAATAAAAAGTTGTAGGTGATTTTTTCTGTTGTTATTTTCAGGTCACACAAAAAAATCCTATAAAACACACTATAATATGTATGCATTGCAGCTTCACAACAGCTTAATTTACAATCAATCAATGTGAGCCACATGAGAGGCTGTGCTAAGCATGGCCTTTCTGTATCCATTAGAGCGGCTTCTCATTCAACAATAATGCTTCACTTGCCAGCAGTCATTCTTTCCAAATCCTTGCAAGCCTACTGAGGATGCTGCTCTGCTAATAAGCTTCAATGGGGCCTTGTGCTTACAGCTATACAATTTATTGTATATTATCCATCTCAACCATTGCCAAGCTGTTTAGTTTTTACGAAAACATTGAGTAAATGACACGTTTACATACTGTATATATCAATATCCCAGATGAGAAAAGTGTCACATATACCCCAGGAAGGGGGAATAACATGATTTTCTATACAGCTGTTTGCTGATTCTTCATGTCCATGTTGACTTTTCTAAGTGTAGAGGAAAATCCATCTCTTAATTTGAGCATAACATAATCTCAGCTACATTTGTGATTTTTTCAATGCAGCTATTCTATATGCAGCTATTAAGAACCTTTTAACTACAAGTATCCTGAATTAAACATCATGCTGAAATTTAACTGGAAAAAAGGTACTGACTGACAAAAAGGCAATTGCTATTCTTTCTCTTCTCACAATACCAGTATCAAAGGAACATAAAAACAGAACTGAGTCCTACTGCTTTTTAAGACTTGTGGAGATGGTGATGGCTTCTTTTCCATACTGTATCTAACTGGATGGCGAATTTGTATTTTCAGTTCAAAGTTTGTCTGTGGCAACAAAATATCAAGAAACTACTACACTAATTGCAGCCATAAAACATGTTACTTTTGGTCCTCTAAATACTGATTCCTTTGCCTCTTAGAAAAGATATGCTGTTTCCTGAATAAGAAAGTTAATAGAACAACCATTGTACTCGTTGCAGTAACACCCAGCAATTCCAGGAATCACCAACTCAATTTTTGAGATAAATATGCAATCATCTTAAACCAAGAATAATAAAAAAGGTGCAAAACATGTAAAAAAGAATTAAAGTAACAATGCTTTTATAAAGAAAAAAACTCACCTGTAGTGGACAAAACAAAACAGATTAACACAAATCTTCTTTCACACTTCATGATCACTTTACCACTGTAACATGAGCCTTTTCCTTCAGTCTCAGTCTTAGTATAGCAACATACATGCAGCCTCTTTCTCAGCAGCAAGAAATCCTTCACAGCCTCTTCTAAGAAATTGCATTTTGAAAGCTATGAATCCCATCTTTCTACTCTTTGGGGATTTTCAGGCTTTCCAAAGAGCAGTCTCCCATGTTTTCCACATTAGTCCTCTTTTTGCCAAATGGCATGCTCATTTGCAATCAGTGAGGAAACTGTCTCTTCTCCTTGCAAAGACTTTCACTCAATCCACATTTCAAGGGCCAAGAAAGGGCAAAACAAACAAATTCCTCCCTGCTGAGAAGTCACAGTCTTTTAACAGAACAAAATCTACTGAAGCAATTAAAACAGGCACTATGTTACAGAAAGAGAGAACACTGGGAGGAGCAAACATTTAGACCATTTAGACAAACTCCCATATGTCTCTTTATGCACTTGTAGTCTTGCTGCAGAATCAACCTAACTGAATTGCAGAGCTCTACTTATGGGAAATGAAAGCAGTACAATAACATAAACTTCCCAGTGGGAATGTTATTTATATAAACACATTAGTCTTGAAAACTTAGCTACTTTTTGTACTCTTGAAACGTATGATACATTGGATGAACTTACTTCTAGGCAATCATCTTAGCTGACATGATCAGTTTGTTTATTTCTCCCTTATTAGCCCTGTCATGCATTCTCGAATCAATATAAGCTATCAGCACTTTTACCTCATTAAAATATTTGTATCCTTATACATTTGGCCAACTTAAACACCTGTATCATTCCAAAGTATCTATGCTAGCAAAACCTTATCAAAATTCTATTTGGGAAGCCTGGGGGGGGGGGGAACCCACAACAAAAAAATCCCCCTCAACCCCCCACCTTTTTAGCATTTTATTCTGGTTTATTGGTATCACTTATTTTTTTTCTTTTCTTAACCTGTACATACATACAGAATACAAAAGCTGTGAAATGTAAGTGTATTTCAGCTATTGTAGCTGCATATCTTTGGTAATATTTTTCTGTTAAAATCCAAATTCAAGGCATTTATTATTACCTCACACTTTTATTTTCATTGCTTTGCACAATGGGCAAAAATCTTCAGATATTCCCAAAGTACTTCCACTTTTTACTGTTCAGAGAAGATTTCTTAAGGTCTTCTCTGTTGTGTTTGTTTTTTTATCTATGAAGCAACATCTTTACTATTTTCTCCTGAACTTATCTCCTGTGTCAGAACGGTAGATGGCTTGGGGGGAGGGTGTTAATAAAGCTGACATCCTCTGCTGCCAATGTATGAATTTGTGTGTGCTCCACTAAAGCACATACAGCTCAGTTGCAACAATAAACATTTTTACTTTTTCCTTAGACTTGTCATTGTTCAGTTTATACTCACCTTTGTTTACATTAGTGAGTGTTGCTGTATCAGTAGAAACTTGAAAAGATTCTTGGCTGAATATGATTTTGGATGTCTATCATAATTTTCTCTAACAGAAAGCACCAAAAAATCAAAACAAAAAGGCATCATGGTATTGAAGAGCCAGGAATAAATCTTTCCACAGCTGATGTGCAATATACTTCCATGATTCAATTAACTCCAAATGACTTTTCTTGCAAGAGAAAATGATACTTAACTCCAAATGACTTTTCTTGCAAGAGAAAATGATGCTTGGTGTTAGTTTCTGTGATACATAGAAGCTATGAAAGCATATTTCTTTCACTCACCCTAGAAATATAAAGCAGTGGGTAAAGCCGGATACCATGAACACACACACAGATACATCCACAAACATAGATGTATTTTAGGGAAACAAGTAATTATAAAGAGCTGCATGAATCTCTGTGGTATATAAAGGTAGAATGGAAAATATAAGAGTAAGTTCTGTCATATATCTAATAAAGTAATGGACTTTCTTTGACATAAAACAGATAGGTTT
>JBCJKH010014108.1:1940-14229 GCA_039877255.1 Loriculus beryllinus | reverse complement strand
AAGTTTAATTCTAACTGGGCCTTAGCTTTCCTCACCTGGTCCCTAGCTTCCCAGACAACATCCCTGTATTCATCCCAAAGCGTCTGTCCTTGCTTCCACCTTTTATAAGCCTCTTTGTTCCTTCACATTTTTCTCAGCAGCTCCTTATCCACCCAAGGAGGTCTCCTCGCCTCCCTGCTGCACTGCCTTCTAGTTGGGATGCAGCACTCCTGAACTTGTAGTAGGTGATCCTTGAATAATGTGATACCTTATGAGGATTTTAAACTTCCTCCTTTTTTAAGGATTTATTACTCAACATTTATCAGTGAGGTACAGTTAAAATGCATGACATTTTTTACTTTCATCAGTTTCCTCTTCTCCCTTTTCAAGTCATCTGAACTTACCAACATTTTTAAGGCTGTGACATGCAAAAGTATGCAATCTTCACAAATACTTGAGTACTACTACTATTTTTATTATTATTTCATAAATGTCAGATAATCAATCCATGATTTTGCATGCACTAAACAGTAAGAGGTGCTACAGCCACATATATCTCACCCAACAGTAAATCAAAATCGGCTGCGGTTCTAGCAGCTTTGGAGTTTCCCATATTCAACATATTTATTGCCTACTAATAATTTCTCTAGAATAATGATACCTAAGGTGTGTTTGTAGTGCTCTTTGTGCACTACTTCGGTGCATTGTGCTTTTCCTGCGCACTAAAATGTCAAATACTTTGAAAATAAGATATTTTCAATGTCAGACCCAGGCTGCTTTGAAGTTAGCATTATTGTTGCCAAACCATTTCAGCCACAAAGGGTAGCAAATAAAAACAGCAACAGCATTAAAAGAAAAACATTTCTATTTGGAAAAGAAATCTTCCTCTGACTTTGCACTTTCATTGTACTTCAAAGATCTTCCAGAATGAGAACTGAAAGGAAGAACTGGAAACGAAAGGAGGGGCTTTATACACTGAAAAATTAATTTGCCCTAAACTAATTTGCGCCTTTTTCCATCTCATCTACCTCAACACCCGCCCGCGCCAGTGGCCTGGCCAGCTACCCACACCAAAACACATACCGCAGACACAGTGTTCACTGCTTCCCAAGCATTTTTGCAAAGCAATCTGGTTTTGATAAGGAATCATCTCAATTTTTAACTCTAAAGTAAGCAAAGCCATGACTAAAAATAAGGAAAGATCTAATTGCAGAAACAAATGTTAAAAACAAACAATAAACCAGGCTATTCCAGAAGCTCAGCACAATTTGCATCAGATGGTAGAAGTAACAGCGTTTCAGCAGCTAAAACCAGTATTGCTGCTACAGCATTTCTTATAAGGTGTAATTTCTTGAGTGAATCTGTGATTATTTTACATTCTCCATTTTCCGTTTTCTAGTTTAATTTTATCAGTCATTTGGCAATGGAGATTTTATGTAATTACAAGGTAACTGTTTTCAGGTATTTGAGTTACAGTGGCACACAGCAATCTAAGCAGGACTGTTACAGCTACTACCTGAAGCTATGGCACTTCAGAAAAGCAGTTCTGTGAACAAGTGTTTGGGATTACATATGGCTTTTATAATCAAAATGTAAGATTAAATAGATTTATCCCACTTTGGAGTATGGGAACTGTCTAAAATTTGCAAGATACAAAATCTGCAAATTTACAGCACAAGTTTCAAGTGCTTTGAAGTAAGGCTTTTTCTGTGACTTTGATCAGAAAACTCTACAACACAAAGCAGTGAGTTTTACTGAATTTCTATGCCAAGTCTGTGTTGTTACAGAAATCAGAAAGCAGGTAGTTCCTTTTTTTCAAGTATACATATCAGAACATTAAAGCACAATGTCTGCATAACTTCCTATGTCTCTGATGAAACAAAACAGAACTTCCTGAGTTCAATTACATTTTCCTATATGGCATTCTAAGTATCCTCCTCAAAACAAACCCACGTTACGCCTTTTGATGCATATTTGATTTTCTCTATTTCCCCACCATTATTACTAGGCTTTTGAAAATGGATTTCAATCATGTCCTGCACACTTTCCTCATCATCTTCCATCTCTTTAATTCCTTCCAACAGAATGGTCTTCTTAGAAATCCCACAATAGAGCTATTGAGGAAAGAAAAAAAAAACGTGTATTACACATCAGCTGTTGCATGTACATTGAAAGGAGCTGAGAGATACTGGAAATAAACATATCTGTGATCAGGTATGGTTAGGATTTTTTATTACATTTTAAGTCTTTGAACAATGGGTTATATTTCTGTCACTTAAAACAGCAGGAGGACTCTCTGGTATGCTGCTGAGTTCAATAGGCAATGCACCTGTCTCCTTAACTGGTGTGTCCTGTACTCCTTAGTGCATGCACACACTGGATTTGAAGATTTCTAGATTCGAAGATGACTGTAGACAGCATTGCTCCATAAAAATCCATGCCAATACATGATACACACCTTCAAAGAATTCTGCTGCATCTCCTAAACATGCACACCCTAGTCAATGCCTTAATTATAAAGGCCTGATTACATGCAAAATACTGACTTGATTACAATGAATGAATGAATGAATGAATGAAACAAAGAAAGAAAGAAAGAAAAATGAATAAGCAAATGCTTCCTAGAATAAGAAGGGTGTCTACTGAGATTTTCATCAAGATATTCTCACTAGGGATGAACATGACAGTGCTTTGTGACTAGAAAAACGTTGTTATGCCTACTATTAACCTACTTCACATATAATTCAGTATCTGCCTCCTGTCTAGCACAGACATTACGGTAAGTAATCCAATTTGATCAAGGAAAGACATGCACATCCTTTTAAAATTAAAGCTTTCACACTGCAAAACATAAGATTATAACCAGAGCATCATATTGCAGACTCACACTCGCTACTAAGTTTCACAAAGTGCATGACACAAAAGCTTCTGCAGTCCTCAGAACTGAAAATTCTGCTTATATCTTGCATTTCTCATGCATCCGTTCTATTTAGGACTCAATTCTTTTACCTGAAAGTTCTCCAATTTTACATTGGTGTTTGGGGAAACAGGAAGCCTATACCATGTTCCATTTACAACAAAAGGATATTCAGTGCATCTCACAAAGCTGTTAGTTGCTGTAATGAAGAACCAAAAAAAGAGAAGCAAGAGTAATATAATCTAAAATGCATTTTATAAGAGTATCAAAGAACAGACTAATATTTCTTATATGGATTTAGAAACTAATATAGCACACTTGCAGATTCTTCATATGCATTTTGCAAAAAGTTCACGTGGCATTTCAAAAAAAAGCAAAATTATTAAATACCCACAAAATCTAAAGCAGCTGTTTCTAAATGGATGTGGCTCCACTGATCTTCACAGAATTTAATATAGTTGGGCAATCTGAATGCCTGTGTAACTTCATTGTCATGAAACAAGAGCTAAAATCAAACACATTTTCATTATTTTGTTTTTTGCAATGAGCTTAGCAATGCAAGGAAAAAAGAGGGTTTTGACAAAGTTAAGAAAGAAATAAAGCTCCCAAACTATGTATCAGGTCATAGAATCTTAGAATCAACTAGGTTGGAAAAGACCTTTAAGATTACCAAGTGCAACCTTTACCTCAAGACTGCCAAGTCCACTACTTAACCATGTCGCCAAGGGCCCCATCTATAAGGGTTTTTGAACACTTCCAGAGAGGGTGATTGCACCACTTCCCTGGGAAGCCTTTCCATGAAGAAATTTTTTCCTAATATCCAACCTAAACCTTCCCTTGCACAGCTTGAGGCCGTTGCCTCTTGCCCTATCACTCATTATGTGGGAGAAGAGATCAGCCACCTCCTTACTCCGTCTTCCTTTCAGGTAGCTGTAGAGAGCGATAAGGTCCCCCTCGAACCTTCTCTTCTCCAGACTAAACAACCCCAGTCCTCTCAGCCATTCCTCTTAAGACTTGTGCTCCAGACCCTTCACCAGCTTTGTCGTTCTTCTCTGGCCCTGCTCCAGCACCTAAATGTCTTTCTTAAGTGATAAAACACTGCTTTTACAAATGTGTGAACCCACATGTTTTTCCTGATCCGCTTAACTCTCCAGAAGAATTTGATACATTCAGTGGTTAAGTTAACGCAGAATATAATACAGAATAGAATGCAATGCAGAATGGACAGTATGGCCATACACTACATCTGGCTAACAACATATTATGTACTATACCTCCAGGTCTGAGGAATGTAATAACAGCTGTTCTAGACTGCTTGTCATAGTTCACATTTTCAACTTCTCCTCCTCCCTGTTCAGACTTGTAGAAATTCAGCTCTAATTTGTCTTTCATCCAGTCTTCAGGAATGGGCAGTTCAGGGACTTCTGAAACATTAATCTTCTTTCCAGAAATAGTTACATGGAGCTAAAAAAATATTTTTTTGTGCACTTTGTGACTGAAAACATCCGAACCCATGAACATAAAGCTTTTTAAGTACTGCAAGTTCCTGTCTTTATAGTTTCATATTTCAGTCAATTACCTTAAATTTGATTCCCATTTCAAGTGTAAAAGGCATCACTCTCATATCTGCTGTTTTATTGTCCAGGTTCACAGTGTGTTTACCGATTTCTGTCAGTCTCTGGGCAACTGAAGAAAATCACAAGTTTTCAGATATTTAAAGCCTTGTTTAATCACGATAAACCCAAGACCATTCCCCTATCTCTTAAGCAAAATCTCTTTTTGCATCAATAACAGAGAAATAAATAACATTTAGGCAACCAGATCCCAATATCCACATCTTCAGAATTGTCTACTTCTGTTAAATCTCACTGGTTATAGGCATCAGGTAAAACATTATGCTATCTTTAGAGTGATATAGAATAGTAAAATCTTTATGCTGTCAAAAGATGCTCTCACTATAACAAATATTAATACTAGACTTCTCGTATTTAATTTAAAATAAAGGATGAAAACCACATTGCTATGAGGTACGGAGAATGCCGATTAGCAATGTTAGAGTTTAGCTGTAAGAAAAGAATTGGACCCTAGCTTTTGTATCTGGAATATATTTGCATGCATAGCTGCATTACCCACCACCAAAACAGGCCCAGGCAAAGCGCCTGCAGGCTGCCCAAACAACAAGCATCTCAGCAGGAATCAGGCAAGTTACAGACTTCACCATCCCTCTGATGTCTCAGATCTACCCATCATCTGCTCTGTTCACTTAACCAACATAACTGCTGTCAGAGTAAGGTACTGCCCAGAGTAAAGAAAAAAAGCAAATTCTGCTGTCAAAACATTCTGAATCATTCTTGACAATACTTTCTGAGGTAGAAACATATTCCCAACTTCAAACATGAAGTATTGTTTGTATTAGCTAAGAGCAGAAATCTGGTAATACAACAAAAACATGCAGAGTACTTGCAAGAATTTTTTTGTACTGATTGATATCATAATAGTGAATGGTTTTCTGTGTATTCTTTCTTTGCCTGTTGTTGATTTTTTCTTTTTTTTTTACAAAATGTTTATGTAAATATTTTCCCTTTGGCAACAAAATACATCAGAGACATTAATTTTATATTTAAATATGCATCATACCTTCTTCGTCTTCAAAAGTAAGCAGCACCTGGTTTTCATCCAGTCTGAATGGGATTTTTGTAGTTACACCAAAAACACAGTGAGTATTCATATCTTGATAATTATCCTTCGTGTCTTCCATGTGAGTGAACTTCATTTTCATTTCTGCTACCTCCTTATTAATCTATCATTTTAGAATGAAGATACAAAAAAAAAAAATCTGTAATTTACTGCAGAGCAGAAAAATGAATGGTAGTCTTCCCTTGAAATGCTACACATCATTTTTAAAGTTTAACAGTCAAGCAGATTGAAGTAATGGCTGATAAAACAGGTATTACTCTTGTAACTAAACTGACTAGTTATACTTCTCTGTTCTTGAGATTTTTGTCAGTTAGGTGGGATTTCTTTTATTCTTTTGATTAACTTTGAGTTTAAAACTGACCTTACAGAATACAAATTCAATTGAAGTCCACAGGGATTTCCACCTGCAGAAGTAGAATATTTTTTGTATCTGAAATCTGCAAAATGCAAGTATCAGTCACTCATGTTGCCATTTATTTTTGCCTAATTGCATCACTGCTCTATAGCAATGGGAACTGCTAATACAGAGCCTTGCATGTTACCATCTTAGTAAAGCAGATAAGAATATCCAAGTATTTCATAACTAGGACAGATTAAAACTGTTCAGGAAAATACTGTTTAGGAAAGACTGCTTTGATAGGCTTGAGGCAGTTTCAGATAACTCTTTTCCCCTTTACGTAAGTATTTCAAAACAAAACCCTGTATAGAGAAACATACTGTTTGTGTCAAGATAAAATACCCAGAGCAATTAAAGTATTCCTGCCACCTATCTTCAAAACTAGCATCTTAAGCCTGGAAAAAGAGACACACTTCCTAAAGATAATTCTAACACTGAGTGTAGGCCCCTGTTCACACTGAATCTCCTTGTAGAGGAAGCTTGCCCTGTCCAATGACTGCATAAGAAATTTAGGAGGCTGGTCTTAATTGACTAAACTTAGAAATGCAATTCAGAAAGCTAAAGCTGTTATCGTAGTGTTGTTATCAAACAAGGTAACGCTTGGCTGGAGTTTCAATCTCTGTATGAACAAAAAATGACCACAGTTTTCATTTTACAGTAAGGTCTATAAAATATTTGGGTTTTTTCCAATTTGGAATTAAAACAGGTTTTTAAAAGCTGAAATTTTCACAAGAGAAGTTTCAGTTTCTGAACACCTTGGAATCTGCAGCAGTTTCATCAAAAGACACTTTGGATCCTGAATTTAAATCTATTTAGTACCACTAATATTTATCTGGCTGCAAACTGAATTATTTCTCGTGAAGTAACATGAGAGAGACTGTAACTGAGCAAGCTCAATATAGGCTAAAATTAGTTCTACATTTGCCATATAATGGACTTACTCTCTTTCTTCCATCCTCTTGGCCAAGAAGTACAACTTGAGAGTACCTGAAAATTACTAATGTTATGTGTATTTTTTATTCCAGTGTCTTCCACTGAATAATTTTCTGCTTGTCTTCATTCCTTTCACGTTTTCAGTATCCCACATACTTGTATTTGTTTCCATACCCTTAGCCTGGTTCACATTACCTTGCCAGGTGAAATAAGAAGATAAAACTTCAAACTACACTGTACACTGAAATTAGTAGAGGTTCAAATGACAAAAAACTGGTCCCAATGGTCTAGAACTGAAAAAATAAAAATGTGCCCTTCCAAAAGACAAATTGTGAAGTATTTGAAGCTTTACCTGACTGTACCGTGAAAGCATTAAACTACATTCTGCAAGGTCTTCTTCGAGCTTTTCAATCTCTTTCTTCAGCTCAGTGTTTTCTTGGTTTAGTACATAAAGTTCTCTCTAAATCCCAGAAAGTATTAAATGCAAAATTAAACACACAAAAGACAAAGTTATATTTCAACAAAATCTGTAGACATTAAAAACTGTTTTAACTTTTCATTATTGTACATGACAGCCATGCACAATACATTTTTGGCACAGCTTTATCACCTGCAAGGTAAATTTGCTCACCAAGGAACAGTTTTAGTCAAAGCAAATTACAATAAGAGGGTTTTTGAAAGGAGGCATTCATGTTTCCAAGCACATACAGTGTACCATAAATTGCACAGTGCTTTCCACAGTTACGTCAGTTCCTTATATGTGCAAGGTCAGAGCCTATGTCAACATGCAAACATTTTTTTTCTTGTACCACCTGTAATCTGAGGAAGCATTATGCCCTTTTCTGAAAAGTTAGCTGGTGAAGACAGTTTCTGACACGCTGCTACTGTCTTTTCTTTATACTTCTTCAGTGAGAAAGGGAATACCTCTTCTACCTCATCTGCTACATACTTCCTCCACACCGGTCAGTCCTAAATGGGCATAAATGGGCATATAGCCCATAGTGGCATAAATCCACTATTGCTTGGACTAGAAACACAACAGAATGAGAAGGAAACAAAGCAGATGTAGTCAGCTCCAGCCATCCATGATCAGAAGGTGGCTCCTTTAAATTAAATAACCACTTGAAACAGTTAGACCAGTTTCCTTCAGCTGAACATAAAGTAAAACAAAAACCAGATGGTGATAATGACTTCTTCTGGGTTTGAAATCCAACCATCTATGACTGGAGAAACAAAACCAACTTTCAGAAAATCTCATGCCAACCTGAATATTCTTAACCTATTAATTATATTTTAATAACTTGCAATGTTGAAGCCATAATTTTTCATCAGTGATCTACAGGGCAAAGCAAGCCTCACTGAAACCACCTCTTTGACAGCCCATGACTCACCCTATTACTGTACCAAAGACTGTACATGGCACATTGAGGCAATGAACCAATCACTTATTTCTAGAACCAATGAGTCTTGAAGAGTCTTCAAACAGGTTCTGACTCTTGCCCAGCTCACTGTCGGTTAAGAAATGCTAATCCCCTGGGCACTGTGACTTCTGGGAGTTGACAAAGACATGGAATCAACCCATCCAATTTTACCTACATCACACAAAACTGAAACTCCTCTTTGAAGACTGGTTTTGTCCGTCTTCATCTTCTATACAAAACAGGTCTCAGTTTTGCCTTACCTCTCCCAACCTTGCCGTAAGACTTATTTTATCGCATTGGTTCTTCATCTGCCACCAAAAAACTATATGTAGAACATTCTGGTCAATTTGCAAACTAGTAAAGCAGTTTAAACTGAAATGGAAGTATTACTCCTATTTTCTCTAATCAACACCTCCTTCATAGCTCCCCAAATATAAACATCTATGAGTAAGCCTTCTCCATGCCTCATGGGTGCCCCTAGACATAATAGCTTCCTTATACTGTTTCTCTTGTAAATTCTTTAATTTTACCAGTTCATCCTCTGCTTTAACATACTCTTCCATTGCACTTGCTTTACAGAGAAGAAGGTCAGCTTCTGCTTTTTCAGCTTCTTCAACACTTTCCTGGATAGTGAAAAGAAAAAGATTTTTAATTTTTTCTTTTTTCTACAGGAACAAACAAAACCTTAAGTAAGCCCTTTATATATTATATATATTTTTATATAACACTTTGGATACATATTTTCTTAGACTTACAAGTGTAGCTACCAGTGAGATCAACCCAAGCATGTCCCATTGAAGAAAAGAGCACGATAAACAAACATGTCATAATCAGGGGAAACTTGATTTGGTTTTAGAAGGATAAACTAAAGCACTTCCAAGTATCTTTCTGCTAATTTCCACAATTCTCTTTGCTTTATAGAACTTGCCTTCCATTTCTTCAGTTCTTCAAGTCTTTCCATCTCATCTTTTGATAAGTCAAAAGGGTCAGTGGGTGCCATAGTCTGGAGAAAAAAGAAAAGGCACACACTGGTTTTCCCCTTCATTAGGCAATAGTGGAAACACACAAAAAAATTCAAATGAGTGTTCAAAATAAATAAATAAATAAATAAATAAAAGCCTCTGCTGTTGGATGAAGCATTTTGCCAAGGTAGTTTCCAATGTATGTCCATTAATAAAAATCCAAGGTATTTTGCCTGTGTGCCTATTTGCTGTTTTTCTTCCATTATGCAGATGAGATATGTGGTGAGTTGAACATTTTGAGGGACTGATCATATTTTGCAATTAAATCTTCCCATAATCTGCATGCCACAGGATAGCATATACCACATCACTTTTAAAAAAAGCATTAGACACTTAGGTCAATTCACTGAACTATTTTAATGGCTGGATAGGACAAAAATCTAAGAAAATAAATCCTGGTGAGTAATCATTATTTGCTAAGTATCTAACTGAAAATATTCATGGGCTAATATTTTGATAAATAATAAAAGCAAGTTGTCTCTATGTTCTTCCACAGGGAACTAAGCCCCTCAAACCCACAAATGTCTATCCATATGCTTTCTCAGCAGTTCCTCTAAAAGAATATATAAAGAACAGACAGGCCTAATGAGAAAAAAATTTCAAAATGAGATACTTCCAAGCTCAGGGAGACTGGACGATAAAAGGTAACACCAAACAGAAGGAAGGTGATAAAAGAAGCATTTCAAATTTAAGTACTTCAGGGCAGAAGTTCACAAGCACAGGAAAATTACAACTGGACAAAGACCAAGAAGAGAGAAAAATCTCTTCTGTTCTGTTTTGTTTCTATGGCTGCAATATTCTGCAGAAAAGAAAAAAAAAAAATCCAAAGAGACCTGTTGAAACAATCCCTCCCTTTCACTTAAGATTACATAAAACTTGAATGTGAACCATGAAATTCAGGCATGGAAAAGGTCTAAATTAGATAATCTTGTCAATTCTCTTGGTAATGCTCGGTATTTCCTAAACACAATAAAATATAAAGTAATTTTTTCCACTACTTTGTCCAATTTCAAATGCCTATTAAGCAACAGGGAAATCCCCATTTGCGTATAACTTAAAACTAGGAAAAAAAATTCCTTTGCTCAAGGAATTAAGTGCAGCAAAGTAGAAGGATGTGCATCTGGAAGCTGATCACTAAGGATGCCTGGTTTTTAGTGAAAAATAGTCTAAGACAACAGTTTTTAGCCCCAAAGGGGAGGGGGTGGGGGGTGGGGGGGAAATAACAAAGAAATCCCAGGGAAAGCTCCCTGAAATTACTTGCCACACTGTGGGAACTGAATTGGGGCATCAGGGAAAAGGAGATTCCCCAAAGAAACAGAGGCAGATGAGTAAGATAGAACAGGAAAATTATACCAGAATCTCTAATGCAGGTACTTTGAAACTGGACTCTCCATATGGACACAGGAGGCGGAATAAGAAACGTCCAAAGTGGAAGAAGGTGAGACAAGCAGAAGCACTGTCCTAGTGGTGCTAGCACAAACCTTCATTCAAAGGTACTATTGTCAAATACAGATTTTTCTTTTCCAGGCAACATATCAGGAAATACTTACAAAATCATCATCTTTTATTAAAGATAGCAGGGAACTTGTCAAATCCATTGAAACCTGAGGGAACAGGAAAAAAATTACATCATAGTGTACATTGGCCTTTTTTTATTCCCCCCCCCCCTCCCTCCAGCATAATGGAATACCAGAAAGGGATAAACATAAGCTGTGTTGAGCTAAAATAATTTTTAAATGTACATATTTTTAGCGTTTTATAGGCAAAAGTCATATATGTTGGCTATCTGAAGCCTCCTTCCTTAAGTAGCATAAAAGGCAGAGATGTGAGGAATTCCACATTGCACAACTTATTTTTTCTGTGCTGAAATACGTATGTACCTTTATGGAATCATAGAATCACAGAATGGTTTTGGTTGGAAGGAACCTTTAAGCTCATCCAGTTCCAAACCCCTGCCACGGGCTGGGTCACCTTCTGCTAGAGCAGGTTGGTCAAAGCCCCCGTGTCCAACCTGGCTTTGAACATTCACCGACTCACGTACCGGTTTCACTTTAGGAAAGTGAAAGTAGCCTAACTGCAAAACACCTTCCCCTGGCTTCTCCATAGGCTAGCCCAGTCGACAGTTAAGACACCGGTCTCGCTGTGCCACCCCGCTTTCTCTTGCGGTCCGGGGGACCGAAAATGCGGCTCCCGGCCGCACTTTAAGCTCCCGCAGCCCAGCAGCCCGCGGCAGCCACTCGCCCTCCGACCGGCACCATGGCGCCTGTCACGGCCACACCCTCCGGCGTGGGGAGGCTGCGGGGAAGGCCTCACCCCCCCGAGCGCCTCCAAGAGCCCGAGGCTCGCAGGCTCCGGAGGGCGGACCCCAAGAGGCCCCGGGAGGGAGGCAGGCAGGCAGGCGGCCTCCCCACGCCCGGCGGAGAACGGGAGCTGTTGCTCACACAACTTACAGCAGCCGCAAGGCCCAGCGGAGGCAGGCGGCCGCGCTCCGACGCGCACTCCTCGCACGGCAGCGGCGGCAGCAGCAGCAGCAGCAGCAGCAGCAGCAGCAGCAGCAGCAGCAGCAGCAGCAGCAGCAGCAGCAGCTCAGAGCAAGCCTCCACAACAACCCCTCCGGTCACCGCAGACACCTTCTCCTCTGCCGCACGCTTTCGCTTTCGCTTTCCCGTTAGCGGAGGAGGGCCTGGCGGGTCCACCCCCAGGCCATGTCACACTGACGGGACGGCGATGGAGTGCCCGGCCCCGGGTCCCAGCGGGCAACGACGCTCCTCTTCCTTGGAATACCATGGCGGAGGGTGATGCCTTCCCCCACCGCTGCCAAAGCGGTGCCTGAATCTCCCCTGATTAAGTTTGAACCAGTTACCCCTTGTCCTGTCACTACAGTCCCTAATGAAGAGTCCCTCCCCAGCATCCCTATAGGCCC
>JBCJKH010014106.1:1517-18082 GCA_039877255.1 Loriculus beryllinus | reverse complement strand
GCTCCATCCCTGGCAGTGTTCAAGGCCAGGTTGGACAGAGCCTTGGGTGACATGGTTTAGTGTGAAGTGTCCCTGCCTATGGCAGGGGGGTTGGAACTTGATGATCCTTTCCTACCCTAATTATTCGATGATTCTATTAAGTTTGCTGTGTGATTTGATTTCAGATGTTCTTGTTGATTTATACTGTGAGACCAGGAACAAAATATTACTCACAAAGAATAGATAGAAGTAAGATGGTAGGTAGGCATTGAGGTTTGCTGCAATTATTTATTCCAGATTTACATTATTGAATTCGTTCTGTTGCTTCTCAATATATGATCAGTAGGAGAAATGCAGGGACAAGGAGGGGGGCAACATTTGCACGAGATTAGTTTATCTAGACATTGAAATGTAATAATGATCAAATACCTGGCATATTTTCTTCTGTATCAGGTTTTATGGCCAGGATATTCGTGCTAGTGCCATCTTGCTTGGTGATGTGCCTTTTCCTGCACAAGCAGAAGATCTTTATGAAACTCTAGCATCCTTCACTGAAGTATATGAAAATGAAGAGCAAAAAAATAATCCAGGAAAAGCTGTAAGGGAACAAAGAAGGGTTTGTGCACCTCTCTTTCACATAGGCTTTCTGTGCTCCTGAGCTGTTCCTAGTCAGTGGTAATGTTGATGTTCATGTGCCATTCTTCGCTATTGGATGCTTAAACACATTACAGATACTTCATATGAGTAATACATTCATTCAAGTATTTCCCTGGTAGGCTCTTGTGGACAAGAATGTTGTTGGTTTTGCTTTGAATCCTCCAGGATAATAAAGTACATCCTTGTTTTTACAGTAGTGTGTAATCAAATCTGGGGTGATGATTAGAAAAGTTTGTTCAACTATTCCTAATCAAGTTAATTTGCAAATAACATTTGGGTTTAATAATAATGAAGTTAGTAGCAGGTTTGATGTGGATACTCTTTTTCTATTTTTGTTTTCTTCCATTTAAACAATCACATTTGCAAGGTCACACTAAGACTGTTGATGTTACAGATAGACAGTAATTTATTTGCATTTTGTTAAACCATGGTGAATTACATTACATTTGTGTATGTCACTAGTTCTTCAGTGTTCTTCTGGAGTTCACACAGTTTCAGTGGAGAAAGAGTGATTTTTATGGGATTTTTTTCCAGTGGAACTTGTCCTACCTCTAGGCTCTGAAGTTACAATCTACTTCCAGGTGTGATACAAATTTTTTATTAAGATTTTTGCATTTTAGGTAAATGACCCACCTCCTAGACCATCGTTGAGACCTGAACCACCTAAACCCACTGTTAGACCAACACCACCAGGTTAAAAACATTTTGATAATCATTAATTTATTCTCTAAATAAAATTAGACACTGAAGCTAATGAATATTATGCAATTATTATAGTACATTGAAAGCATGTTGAGATATTTCCATGAGCACTAAAAGGTAAATATTTTGTTTGATTTGCTGTATATGGTGTTTGTGTAGTTACTTAAGCATGTAAGTGTTCAAAGGGAACCATTCATGTTTATTGCATGTTTAGAAGCCCCATGGTACATTGAGGCTTCTCAGTAAAAACAACAGTCCTACTAGAAATTGCTAGTCCTATTCCTAGAAATTCTGGTTTCTAGAAAACTTAATTTCTCTTTTAGGTTGTCATTATCTTTTAATAGGTAGATGTCTCACGGCAGAGCAGAGGAGGCAGAGTTTGGGCTCTGTAACAGTTAGACTACCAAAGTGCTAACATTGAAAGTGAGGCTTTAATGTGCAGCTGCTATTGTTAACTTGATTTATTTCTCCAGGCAAGGATAGAAGTCCTTATTTCTTTCTTGGGTACTGCTCCTTAGGTAGCTGCAATCATTTTATAACTATTGAACATGTATTACAAAAGCAGTATATTAAATATAATAATATGTGACAGTATGTTATATAACTTGTTACTTTTTCTCTTTCAGCTAAAAAGAATACAAACAAACTTTATCCTGAGCTTCCAAATGATTATGCCTCTGTGGGTAAGTACTAAGATTACACATATTTCACTAATGCAATGTGCAGTCTGAGAAATCCTAAAAGTACTTTGAAAGACATCTAACAGTATCTGGCCATACATATTTTTCTTCATTGTCCATATGTTAAAATGAGATTCAGATCTTGTATGGTTTTCTGAAAATATTTCACAAATGTGAATCTTATTCCCTGGCCTTATATTCCAATATCAGTGTTCTTTTTCTGAACAGCATAAGTTCTTTTGCTTTATTCAGTCAGCTTGAAAAATTAACTGAAAGCAGTAAAACTTTTCTGTTACTACCTTATTGAAATGAAAAAGAAAACTGATATAACAAGCTTGTGCCTTACGCAAGGCACTGTAACTGCTGTTTTAATTAAAAAATGTTTCCGCAGGTCATATCTGATTATGCTGGCATAAACACAGATTTTCTTGCAGTTATACTCCTTCAGGTTTATGTGCTGAGTTCAGAACTTTTTTTTTTTTTTTTAATTCTGTTCTGATTCTCTTAAGTTTAAAGCAGTTTTGCCTCTGATGGAGGAATTTTACTGTGTAGTACATGCGCAGTACTCTTGAGCTGTGTGGAGCCTATCATCTGGAAATTTGTGATCTGTTAGAAAAAAAAATCATAATAAAAACTGCTTATGTTCACTTGACTGCTGTAGTGTTCTCTCCTACCAGGATCTCATCTCTCACAGGTAAAAGACTGTTAGCTGTTTAATGTCAGTGAAATGAATTATTTCTACTATGAAATATATTGTCCATTTGATAAACATGTTTTAATGGTCTCTGCTATGATCAAAACCAAGGCCAAGGCATTATGTATTACATACATATGTTTATATATACGTGAATGTGTACACACAGTTGCACATATTGCATGCACCACTTGAAAGTAAAAAACTTTTGAAAATGGAGCTAAAATCAAGCTTGATAATAGATCACAGTAAAAAGTCTATTTTAGGTAGAGTACTGTGATTTAACACAGTATTTAAATAGTTGTCTGAAGATCAAATCATGATTATATTTTTCATTTCTTGGTTAATGTAATTAGAGATTTTTCACTGAAAAGTAAGATAAATTATATGTGTCATTATCTTTACATTCTTCTTCCTAACTTCTCTGTATGCATGCTGTTGATGCGTGTATCTCTTGAGGGGACCAGCATAGCAGGATCTTAAATTCAGCTGTTGGTGTGACTTCTCCAGATTAGAGACTTTCTGAGAATTGAAATTTGCTTTTGTGCTCTATGACTTTTACTAGGAAAAGAATGATGATTCTAGTGATCTGTACTCAACAGCTGTCATCCAGAACCAAAGAAAAATTAGTCTTCTGGCCACTAAAACTAAATTTTCTCACTTTCCTCAGACCAATTGAGAAGAGATTACTAAAGCAGTAGGAAAATCTTGCACACATTTGCTTTATTAAAGGGAGTGTTCTTTCCCATGTGCAAGAGATAAGGTAGAAATCTTCAAGAACTATCTCTGATGGTTTTCAGGATTCTTTGAAATAAATATGTTCACTTGATCAGTCTACTACTGAGGATTCCTAACTGTTTCTAGAGATACACAAGCTTATTTTTGAGGAGTGCAAGGGGCAGTAGGATCTGTGTAAATGTTACTCCTTGCAAGAAATGATGTCTCACGTTAAATCTGTTTACTTTACAAGCTTGGCATGGTATATTTTGCTTGTTGTTTCAGACTGTATTTCCATAGGAAACAGTTCAAATGCCAACTGAATCCTCAGAAGTACTGTATGTTTCTAAAGGCTAGAGAATTGTTCTTATCACAAGGAAAAATCAAGGTTAAAGTCATTTACCCTGAGTTTCAATACCGTAGCCTATATGCGTGTTGATGGGAGGCTGAAATAGAGTTGATGCCCCTTTTACAGCAGTAACATAAGAGTGTATTAATACTGGATGGTGGAATAGAAGGAGGCTTAAGGCCATACCACCTGTCAATAATCTCTTTCTGCATGTTTATAGTCCAGATGATTTCAGTAGAGCTGCCTAGCAGCTATAGTTCATACTAGCCAATTTTGATTGCAGGATTACTTGCTGGAACTGATGTTCTGTGGTGATGTGGAGAAAAAAAAAAAAAAATCTTCACCATTTTTTTGCATCTTCCTAGTTAAAAATATATATATATAGATTTTAGTTAACTAATAGAAGAGCATATGAAACTAATCTTTAGGAAGCTACATTTTATGTGGAATGGCTGGTGCAGAGTAAGTTTTGATGCTGAGCAGCAAGCAGGTCTGGATTGCCAGTAGTAAGGACTTGCTTTTGGATGGGAAGGGAGGAAGATGGCATTGTATTATGAAGCTTTGGTTTTGCAACAGTTACAAAAGTAGGAGAAGGGTTAAAACATTAATTTTTCTTATTAGATGAAGGAAGAGCTAGACTTCTGGATGAAACATTTTTAATTATTTTATGTGGGCTGTATTATCTAGATAGGTAATGTAATATAGCCTATTTCAAATGCAAGAAGAATGTTAAATGAGAAACATGTTTTTCTTAACTGACAGTGTGATAACTGAGCTCAGATGCAAGTAGATTGTTTTCATGTAACTGAATAGTACTTAAGGTAATGCATTTAGTTGTAAAATTAGGTTCAGTATTGCTTTAAAATGTTTCCAGAAATTTGGAAATACCACAATTTTAATTATTTTTTTTTTAATTAACAATTTGCAGAAGCCTTTTACAATTCTGAGGAAAAAGAAACAAACCAACCAACCAACCAAAACCCAATAGCTGATACAGTTATTGAGATTCAGGAAGTATGAAGTTTCTACAGTAGCAGAGATTTTTCTGGTGACTGTTCAGATAAAAAAATTAGATTTGTTTATGAATATCAGGTTCATACCTCCTCCATTACTAAAATTAGGGATTTGCAGCTTCATTTTACTACTTGCCCCCTCTATGCTGTACAATCTAACAAAAGGGTCGATGAGACATTACAAGCTTTAATACCATGATCTAGCTTTACTTTATCTGGAAGGAAGGTTTCTGTACTACATCTGTGATATAAATGACCCATCATTCTTCAGTGGACTAATTGGGCATTGTAGACTCAGGAGAAGTTTATTGTATTAGAAAATTTTTTTTAGATACAGTAGATTGATAGCTTGTCACACTAGAATATCTGTTCATACATGGTAGTTTTTCATTAGTGTTATGATTTCTAATTATTTCTGCTTGGGATACTGCCATGGAGCAGCGAGTAACCAAAAATGTAGATAAATAGTTACTTGACTTAGTCTTCTATCCTCCTAACAGTTTGCTGTATACTGTTGAATTCTGAAAACATTAGTGACGTGATTTCCCAGTGAACTGGTAGTAGCAGGGGTAGCAGCCTTCTAGTAAAAGTAGGACCTGGGTTAAAGTGAATGTTGGTGAGATGCAAATCATGAACAAATTGTTCAGAATCGGAAGTCAGGTATTTTTTCACTTTTTCGTTAGCTCAGCTAATCAGGGAAGGACTGGTTCACATATTTGGAAAAAAATCCCTTCAAATTGCCAAGATGCAGAACAATCAAGAAACAGACATGAGGCAGGAAAGGGGATGAAAATGCAGAAAAAGGTTTTCCATTCAAACACTGTTCTTTCACTACTCATTCACAGTTATCAAAAATTATCATGGGCTTGAGTTCTCCGGCCTCACAAGTGCGTGCTTGCTTAGTGCTTCATTCTGCCTTTGCTCAGTAATGTGTTTCCTTTCAAAAAGGTTTCTAACAAGACCTGTGGCTACAATACTGTAAGTCCAAATGCTCATCATAAACACAAAAGCAGTTCTTTTTGTAACAGTATAAGTAATAATTTTGTCATAATAATTTTGTCATAATCTTTTAAGCAGTCATATGATTTGCTTAAGAAACTTGTAAGAACTTGTGCCCTAAAGCACAAGGTTTTCTTTAGATTTCTCTCAAACTCTCTCAGAAGGCTTTCTTACCATCCACAATTAATTGAAGTAAATAGTTACAGATTTCATTTTATCTTGGGGAGAATGTGTGCCCTTGGATTTTGATTTCTGAACTGAATAAATTATTTATCTGCAGACATTGAACTCTTAAGATTATTATTGTGCATAAAGTCATCACACCCAACCTTGATTACAGTAAAACTTTAACCAAAAAAAAATCAAATTTTTTAGCAGAAATGTTGTACTCTGAAAAAAACATGAAAATATTAACAGATTGTTACTGTCCCATTAGGCATATACTTGTATTTTCTACATGCTAAAAGAAGTGCTGTATCCAGCCTACTGATGAAGACACAGAGGCAAATGAGAAATGTTAGTGGTTTGGGTCCTTCCTTCAGTGATAGTTTGAGTGATTTGCCAGCCTCATTATTGAAAATTCATGCCTTCCCATATGAATTTGTCTGCATCTTTTAGACAATGATGTTGTGGCTTTCTTCACTATATTATAGAGTCCTTTCCTACCCAGGGTTTTTTTTTTTGTTCCACTCTTGTTCCCTTTGAGACACTTGTGCTGTAATCAAGTCACCTTTTGATCTTCCTTGATCTTTCTTTTGATTGCTAAACAGACTGATGAGCTCTTTGTCGTATGTAATTTTCTTTTTCCTCTCCAGTTTTAAATAGTGCCACAAATAGCAAATTCTGAGATGTAAGCTCAATAAGATTTGGGCTCCTAAAAGCCATAATGAGTATGGAAAAAACTCCAGTCCTTACCTTTTTTATTATTTATTTATTTTTTTTTTTATTTTAACCTTCTTACATATATGTTAAAACAGTTGAGACAATGTCACAGTTTCATAGGAGGGTTTGTGTTGGAAGGGAACTCAAGATCATCTAGTTCCAACCTCCCTGTCATGGGCAGGGTCACCTTCCACTAGACCAGCTTGCTCAAAACCCCATCCAATCTGGCCTTGAACACTGCCAGGGATGGGGCAGCCACAACTTCTCTGGGCAACCTGTGCCAGTATCTCTCTATTCCTATAGTGTAGAAACCCATTTTGATTAGGTGGTACCATGAAGCTGCGGTAAATTCAATTTGTTCAAACCCTCTCAAAGATGCTGCTTGTCATGGTTATTGTCCTGTTTTGCAGCTGAGGGCAATAGCATAATTTTTACTTGTAACTTCATCTACCATTTCTTATTTTACATGCATGCTTGTTCTGCAGTTGAGTTTCCATCTGACTTATGATCTTGTTATTCTTAGAGCTGTTATACTGTAGAATAATATTGATCAAATTCAGGGAAAAGACAAAATATAACCTGGAACATGGACAGCATTGTAGCTATTTTTTCATTAATTAGTAGCTGTAATCATGTTTACTGCTGAGCTTATTTAAAAACAGTGTAGTGAAAAGATGTAATTTTTAGTTAGAGCTGCTGAAAGAGAGCGTCACTCTAAGCAAAGCAAGCCTGTTTTAAAGTTGCAAGCACATAATGTGTGTTGAAGCAATCACTTTGTTTTTCTAATATGCAGCTCAAATTAGTTTTAACAAAACTAGTACTATTTTAGAACAACGCAAGCTTAACTGGAAATCAAACATGCAGCTATTTATATCAGCTCTGAAGTTCCATATTTAGAAATACCCACTGACAAAAAAATTCTGACAACTAAACTATAAGAGAAATGTAAGTGTTCCCAAATCTCCACTTGATGAGTGACTTTTGAGTTACATATTTTTATGGTAATTAAACACTGCAACAGTAAAGTAAAAGTAAAAGTTTGGAAGCCAGTAAAAATCGGGTATCTCTGTAGTCTCGGGCTAACTTTTTCTCTGGTGTAATACCTGAAGTTTTGCTTTTCCTTTGTTGTCAGAAAACATATAATTAAAGCCCGTCTTTCTAGAATATTAACAATGTTGTATGTCTTGCTTCTTTCTGTATATTCTGAATCAAGATGATTTAAAATAGTGTCATCATTCTGGAGATCCATTTGCCAACTTGAAGAAAAAATTAATCAAATCTTTTAACTTCTACTTAAGTGAGATTAAAAAGTGGGTTTTGTACCATTCTATCTGCATAGACCTGGAAGGGAGAAGGAATCCAAAATCTGTCAGTTTTAAGGATAAAGGAAGGCTCCATGGTTCACAATAAGGGAAAAAATGCATTTTGTTTTTGAACTGGAAATGAAGTCATCCATGGAAATATGATTTATTTCTGTCACTGGCTGATATTTCGGAAATGTTGGCCCTGAGTCATTTTCATAGGCATTAGACTGTGCACTTTAAAAGTCTATTCAGTAATGAATATTTGATAACTTGGAGATAAATAGAAAAATCTGCTTCACCTGATGGAGTGTTGAAAAAGGAAGCCTTTCAGCTGAATTTTCCATATTTTCCTGTAATATTTCTGAGCTGTTACTCACTCCTTGTAGAAAAGGAAGTTAACTCGTTAATGAAATTATTCTCCCATTGTGCGTCTTCATGGGGTGGGGTAGACATTTTTTATGGTGAATAAAAGATAATTATTTCAGTAATTAAATGAAAACTGAATAAAATAGTAAAATCAGATAGGTGCATATTCCTTTAGATGCTGTGTATCTGGAACTGATAAAAAGCCACTCTTCATTATTCAGTTCATGAACTTTTCCAAGAAAGGCAGAGATTTGCTGTATGATCAAGTTGAGCTATTTCACATTGTAAGCAAGAACCCTCATCAAGCTGTGCAGAAATCTGTCCCTTCTATACTATAATTTGAGGAGGAAGTCTAGGAGATTATAAACTGTAAAATCAGTTGAGACAGCTCAGTGTGAATAATAGATATTTGCTGTAGAAAATTTTTACAAAGTAAGATATGTGATGTATCTGTCATAATCCTTCATGACACTGTCTACTAATTTAGTAAATGTGAAGAAGTTAACTCTCAGAAAAGTAAAAAAAAACCCTTGTTTTGTTTTGGGTTTTTTTTGGGGGGGAGGGGGTGGTTGGGGGCGGGGGGTTGGTGGGGTTTTGTTTGTTTTTTTTGTTTAAGAGTTTTAGCTAAGCTTGGGTCTATTTTTGTTTTTCATGGCAAGGCTTGTGACATGTTTATATTTAGAAAAATAAAACATCCATCTGGAGGTCCCCCACAGTATTAATTTTCTTGCTATTATGAGCTCTTTCTTAATACTAACCAAACCCAGGAAATCCCAGGAAATTATTTTTGAGACTGTTTTTATCCCTGATTCACTTTTACTAGGTTCATACTATTACTAACGTGAATGTAATAAGTCAGATAATCAAGCTGCTTGTGGCTTATATTGTGGCAAGCTGAGAGGAAAATATGTAGCATGCAGGACTTCACTGGTCATACTGAAACAAATAAATTACTGTATTTAATCAACTAGCTCAAAATACAAGGCACAGAGAGATTGAGGTCAGACATGCTAGGATGAAATTGGTGTCTTTCTGATGTGAGCATACAGGGGCAGAGAGCTTTTATGCTAAGTATGAGCCAGATACATTGGCACAGGGAACAGTATTTTTTCATGGCATTTTGGAAAAAAAATTAGGTAACTGGAGCTAAATCACAGGAAAATCTCAGTGCAATCTATACTTATTTTTCAAGTGTGGTTCACAGCAGTTATAATATGAAAATGTTCATGTGAGCATATAAATGTTAAATGGTATGGGTTAAAGTCTTCTGTCTGAAGCCCTTGTCAATCAGGCAGCTTAATGTTTTGGCATATTTATGAAATAGATGCTTAAGAAGTTGTTTCAGTCCTGTGTCCTGCATTAGATAGTATTTTCTTTCTTTATTATTCAAGTAGTAGGACAAAGGCAAGTTTAAATTGCTTTCCTATCTATTCATCTAGAAAAGTCTTTGGGAGTATGAGAGCTTCTGCTTCATTAATACTAGTAGAAGCCAAACAGGATTATCAGGTACCTCAAGGAAGTGATAGATTCACAGGATTTCTATCCAGACTGTGGCAAAATGCCCTGTGCTTGATTGACTTGACATGAAAGCTAACACTGATCTAAGAAATGGAGATAATTTTGCAATAACGGTAAGGTGATGCTTACGGATCCATCACGATAGCAGGGACAAGAAGTTTTGCTACATCTGAAAACTGCATGTTTGAGAACATTTTGTTTTCTACATAGTCCCCTTACCTCTGCTGAGAGGCAGGAAGGAGGTGGAAGGAAATGCTGTGTTAAAGTCCCCGGAAGGATACTGAACACCTACTTTATACTAAGTGCTAAGAGAAAACTCTGATACTACTTTCCTTTCATTGGGAATTCATTAGTTTTTGCCCTGATGGAAAAACCGCTTTAAATATATTTTTCCGTGACCAGTAAAATTAAGTGCCATGATTCCCAAAAAAGTGATGTGTTCTTTGTCATGGAGGGACCTGGGGTCCTGCCTTTACTTTGGCTGTGCTAGTTCAATGCTAGATTGTGCAGATCAGCCAGCTGGATATTGCTGATGGCACCAAGAAGGTCATTCACATATTGTAGAAAAAAATGTCGGTTTCTGAATAAGAAATAGGAGGCCTTGCAAAAATAAATCAATAAGGCAAACACTAATACAAACTTAGTGTGACAAATAATTGTTCTAGAACTAGTATAATAATGCTTCTCACTTTTACGAAAAGTTACAGTTTCAAGAACTTCTTACCTGATCATGGGGAGGTCTGGCAAGGATTTAATTGAGGCTTCTGTGGTTGTATTCCATTAAGTTTCACTTTCTCGTTAACAATTTTATCACCATCTTAGACAACCTTCAAATAGTCCTTTTCCAGTTTTTTGTTTCGTTAAGAAACCCAACTGGAAATTACCTCTGATGTTAAGGAAGTGTGAGGTATTATTAATCTGTTCATACACTGTGAAGCTTGAAACAGTCTTACCTCTCAGTGGTTCATGTTTGTGTTCTTAGCAGACCCTTTGCTATTAAGCAGACCCTTTGCTATTAGCAAGGAAGATGTCAAAGGAAAATAAAAAAAAATAAGAAAATAGACTTTTCTGTAAAAAAAATAGAAGAGGAAAACTTGCTCTGGTACACAGTTTCATGTACTGCTCCCTTTCCATAAAGTTCAGACCATCTCTTTCCTAGTACTTCCACCAGTTCTGTTAATTGTTAACTACAATAGAAGGATGAGGAAGTATTTGGGATTAGTGGTACAGATGGGTATGGGGCAGCAGAGGAAGTTTGGAGATAGAATTGGGGCAAAATCTGCCTTCATGTTTGTTCAACATTGGATGAATTTGGGTTAGTGGTTGAATCCCACCTGCAAGTCAGAATTTTTTCATATTTGAACTAAGGGATGGTTTCTGGGTTTGATTTGGATTTTTTTTTTTTTTTTGTTCTTTTTGGGTTTTGTTTGTTTGTTTGTTTTGTGTGTGGGGTTTGTTGTTTCGTGGGGGTTGTTTTTGGGGGGTTTTGGTTTGGTTTGGTTTTTTCCCCCACAAATGTAGTTACTATAAGCTTTTGCTTTTAAAGAAGCATCTACACATCCAGTATTTCACTTCACCTAGAGCATATGTAGCATTGCATCATGTTCACAAAAGTATGAAGAATACTGTTGTCGTGGTTTAAAGCCCAGCAGGTAACTCAGAACCACACAGCCGCTTGCTCTCTATCCCCCCTCTCCCTCCCTCCACTCCCAGAGGGATGGGAAGGAAAATCAAAAGAATGTAGCTCCTACAGATTGAGACAAGAACAGTCCTAACTAAGGTATAACACAAATCACTACTGCTATCACCAATGATAATAATAATAAGGGAAATAACAAGGAAAGAGAGTGCAACCGCTTACCATCTGATAACCGATACCCAGCTGGACCTGAGCAATGATCTAGCCAATCCAGGTAACTGCCCTCAGTTTATATACTGGCCATGATGTGCTGTGGTATGGAATACCTCTGGCTAATTTGAGTCTGGTGTCCTGTCTCTGCTTCCTCCTGGCTTGCCCTCCTCTCTGGATTTTTCTATATATTGCAGGTGTTCACATAAATTAAAACAGGGATGATATTCCAGCTTTTTTTTCTTTCCTTTTTTTTTTTTTTTTCACAGAAAGCAGTTTCTGAATCTTTAATTTTGAATGTCTTGACATGTCTTTATGCTTTTCATTTAAATTTATTCTTAGCAAGATTAAGTAATTTTTGTTTCATGCTCTTTTGCTAAAGTACTCTTTTTGTATGAGTTTTATTCCGTGAAGCTCATTTTCATTTCCCCTTGAAAATAGGTTTTCTGTTCCTGGTCATCCTGTTCCTTGTCCAGTTTTGAACATTGGTAATGGGGGTTGTTAACAGCACTTCAAATGAAGCCTTGTACAATATTATTTTTATTATTTTTTTTATTTCTATATGAGATGCCTCTTTGTCTTATATAACTTTGCTATTTTTAACTATTTTGTCTAATCAATGCAGAGAAGGTTTTTTCCATGAAAGGCTGAAAACACTTTTAAATTGGTATTACCCTAAGAAGCTGTCAGAAACTATATAAAATTAATTTGAATTTAGTCCTTTTGGTTTGGGATTTCTTTAGGCGTTTGGAGAGTTTTTTAGTTATGAGGTTGTTTGAGTTTGGCTTCTAATTTCTTTCCCAGACTGGGGTAAAAGCTAAGACTTACGACAAGAATCATGTGCATGTAACTAATTATCAGAATTTTGAATCTAATAGTACAGAGATTTGAGAAGCAAAATACAGGGACAGTGTATTCAAGTTGAGATGTTAACTCAGTATATGTAGAGGAAACATGGAGAAACTTGTCAATGTAATAAAAGATTCACAAATCATTCCTATATTGTCAGTTTGACCTGAATAAAACAGTGCTTATTTCTTTTCAAAATATGAAGGTTATGCTTAGCATTGCATTTCAGCTTTTGCAGTATGATTTCAACACAGGCATTATTTGCATTAATGTAGTCTTGAACATAATAAAGTCCTTGGTACTGATAATTTATTTGACCATTTCAGTTTGAATGAAAATTTAAATGCTTTTTGAAAAGGCAGAAAAATCCAAAAAGTAGTCAGCAGAAGCACTATTATGGAATTGACTCTTGCAAGCAGGAGGTGGGGGGGGTTTATACCCTAAATATCAAATACATCCACAGATGCTTAACAGAAAAGGCACTTCTTTAATGCAAAAGCTGACTGTGCTGAAACAAAGATAGAAAGCATTCCATCAGCAGATGAAGATGATGAGCCAGCATGTTCCCTACTAGGCCAGAAACTCGAAAACAGTGAAATATGCTTCATACTGAATGAGCTTAATTTGCACAGTAACTTAAACGTTAAATATAGCAAGGTCTGTTTCAACCACCAGTGAAACCGGTTTTGTTTGCTAGACTTGACACTGTTCAGTTAGTGACACAAGTTGATGACCTGGAAGCTGCTTTTAAATTGCCCATTTCTAGCTTATGTGAAAGAGATCAAAAATACTTGATCCTTTTTCTAGGTTTTGTGAGTCTGTTGTAGAAGTGTGTATAATACCTCTGTTCTGTGCATAACAGATTTGCAGCTAATGATGAATCTGTTGAGGCTCTGGAACAAAATTAAGGGTGGCATTCCTTCTATGGAACAGCTGTGGCTAACTTTGCTTTGTACTGGCTTTAGCAGCATGGAATAGTTTTTTCCAGCTGCCATTTCTTTGTTAATGTAGAATGTAGCTATTAAGTTATTCCAGAAGTCAACTGGAGGGCTTTGTAAAACTGGCAATCTGAACGAATTACCTAGTTGAAGTAATACATAACATCTAGCTCTGCAGATAATTCAGAAAATACGGTTTGCTGAGGCAGCTGAGGCATGGAAGTCTAAGAGGGCTTAACACTTGGTTTTACGCTCCTTTCCATGAGGGGTGTCAATTTATTATCAAGAGGTATTAAAGAGTGTAGTTCCTAGAATGATACGGGCCTTCCTTGGTATTATCCAAAGTATACTGAACATTTTGCAATTGCCTTAAAGCTACAGCTGCTGTAACAAACAGACATCAGGTCTTCTAGATATAGGACATTTCTTTGCCTGTGATTGTGGAATAGAGCAAAGCAGCTAGTGCCTGACCTCCCTTTCAGAGCAGGTTTGTGTAACTGATAGCAGAAAGAGAAATTTCTGTAGTCATTTGGGAGTATTCCTTTAATGTAGTGTCACTGAAGCTCAGGTTCCCCCAAAAATAATCCATCCTTGTTTTTTTAGTTATGAAGAAGGAATTGTTTCTGAATTTCAGTGTTAACTCTAAATACTTTGAGAAACTTAAGGACTTGGTTTTGTTGAGGGTTTTGGGTTTTTTTTCATGAAGTAGAGAAAGACAAGAGGTTTTGTTTACTTACCCAAAGCAGCAGCAGAGCAACAGCTAAGGCAAGATGTTATTTGTTTTGAGCATGATTTGCTGAGTATCATGTCTCCTGACCTTTGATCAGATGAGCATTACTGGAGATTAATTGAATCAATGCTGGCATATGACATGCCTCAAGTACCTGTATGGAAAGATTTATGTTTATATCTGATTATAGCAGATCAGTACCTGTAGCTATAAAATGTCAAATCTACTGTGTATATTTAGGCCTTCCCAAACATCTGTTCAGTGAGATCTGATGTTGTTGTGTTGTGTATGCTGAAGGTTTTCTGAAGTGAATCTACATATAACAAATAAAAGCCATTACAGCAATTAGTAGTTTAATGTGGATAGGACATTTGAGATTTCATTTTTAAGGTTCAACAAACACTTTGTAATTTGTTCAGAAACAATTAAAATGAAATCTGTAAGTAGGTATATGTCTGTTCTGCTCTAACAGCTGAGATAAAACCCTTTCTTTTTAGGTTAAACGCTGAGAGATGTCATCCAATATGTAAAATAAAGTATATTAGGTTGAAAAAGAACTTATTTGTATACTGGTATTATTCAGGAACTGAAATTATTTTCATGCCTTCTAGTATTTAAGATACAGTTGGGCTCCTATTTTTCTTTCTGAATGAGAGCTGCATGGAGACTTTCTTTCTTGGTATATTAGCACATGCAATATTTGGTTGCTATGCAGGACCTGAAGAGGTAATTTCTTCAGAGAGTCCCATTGTGTAACATGCTACAGTATACTGCTGCTTTACTTTTCCACACGCCCCTGGCTGATGACCTCTTGTCTTGAGAAGAAACCCATGACATCTTCTAGTTTGCTGCCCAATTTTTCTGTTATAACACTTCCTCATTGTTGTGGTCTAAGCCTAACGAGTAACTCAGAACCACACAGCCACTTGCTTGCTGTCCCCCCTCTCTCCCCCTGCTCCTGAAGGGATGGGAAGGAGAATCAAAAGAATATAACTCCCACAGGTTGAGATAAGAACAGTTTAGTAACTAAGGTATAACACAAATCACTACTGCTACCAACAACGATAATAATGATAAGGGAAATAACAAGGGAAGAGAATACAACCACTCACTGCCTGCCGACCAATACCGAGCCCGACCCGAACAATGATCTAGCCCTTCCGGTAACTGCCCTCAGTTTGTATACCCCTTTATTATACCCCTTTGGCTAATTTGGGTCAGGTGTCCTGTCTCTGCTTCCTCCTGGCTTGCCCTCCTCCCTGGCAGAGCATGAGACTCAGAAAGTCCTTGGTCAGAGTAAACATTACTGAGTAACAACTAAAAACATCGGTGTTATTGATGTTGTTCCCAGGCTGAAAGTCAAAAACACAGCACCGCACCAGCTACAAAGAAGGAGAAAAATGACTGCTACTGCTGAACCCAGGACACTCATGTAGTACTTTCTTTCATCCTTTCTCTGACTTACCTTACTTCACTTCCATCTTAAGTTTTTAAACACCGACCACTTGTCACTTTCCAGAAATGCTGCTGGTTTAGGCCTATTGATAGGAATGATGAATGATAAAGCCTGGGAGCTGATGTTGCCTAATAAGAGAATCTAACCTTATCAGATATTATTTTTTTCTGCTTATCATGACATTGTAACCTAGGTAATTCAGTAATCTGACTTAACTTCTGTGCAACCTAGTTGTGAACAGGAACTCAGCATGACCTTTGTGGGTCTGAGCCCCAACTTTGAGCCAAATTTCACATTACCTAAACAATCATCGAAGCATG
Source organism: Loriculus beryllinus (assembly GCA_039877255.1). Taxonomy (NCBI): domain Eukaryota; kingdom Metazoa; phylum Chordata; class Aves; order Psittaciformes; family Psittacidae; genus Loriculus; species Loriculus beryllinus. Next base: position 2,080 of record JBCJKH010014106.1, on the reverse strand, counting down.
GACTATTAGTTGCATTAAAATTCTCCCATCCATAAAACCTTATGAAGATCCACTGAACTATGCCTGTTGAAGTCTTAATCTCCAAGGTGCCTATTTTCCAAAAGTGACATGAAATAAGATGTTGTATCTGTTGTGGTTTTATTAGTGCATGAGGTCATAAAGTGGATATTTTAAGGCAGTGTTTTTTCAATATTTTAGAACATCACATATAATTTTTTTATACTTATATAAAACTTAAAATATATTTTTCTTGGTTTCCATTCTAGCAAGTAAATGAATCAGTCTTTTTTAAGGAGTTACATATGCAAGAGGTTTTTAAATTTGAGGAAATATTCAAACTGGTAGTCACATACATTGCAAGCCATATATTTTCTATTTCAGTAATAGAATCCTGTTTTCTGATGTGTTTTTAATGATCTTGGTTGCTTTCTAAAATCTGAGAGAAAAAATAATCTTTTTTTTTCTTTTTGGATGTGTGCATGTAGTTAGTAATAAACATAAAATTATGTACTTTTGTACCTTTATTTCTGGAAATCCTAGAGGAGAGTTTTCTGTTGCTTTCA
>JBCJKH010014099.1:15607-40469 GCA_039877255.1 Loriculus beryllinus | reverse complement strand
TTATGCAGGGTTAATTACACCAGCACAGAGGAAGTTGCTCTTTTGCTGGCTGACACTCCACTTTATATTAGCTCATCGTTATGCCAGTTTTGGTTTTTTGTGTGTTTTTTTTTTTTTTTTTATCAGACAAGAAGCTGTAAGAAGCAAAACCCTTTGAAAACCAAAAATTATTATATATCATTTATACATTGGTTGTTGAATAAATTATTTGTGAGCGTCACTGCACTGCTCTGTGTGGAAGAGTTATAAGACCCTGACTTTGCTTACTAACTCCTGGCCAAGCTTCCCTTGGTTGTTTCCACTGTCTCTGGTACTTCCTTTTTCCATTGCTTTATTCATAAAGTTGGGATTTTTATCGCTCTCAGCTCGGTAATAATGTGGTTCCTATCCTTCTTGCAAGAAGAAATTTCTTATTTTTTTATTACGTATAATCATTCTTTCCTTAATTTATAGCATGTCATGTATTATTCAGTGACATTTCTTGGCTCTGATTACAGGTTCTATATAATCTTACACACTTCAAAAATGATTGTTTAAATGACAATAGAATAATATCCAGCTCATTTATCTGCTGAATTTGTCTTTCATTTGCAGTTATTAGGGCCAATATTTTGTACAAAAGAACTTTATTCAGGAGCCTTGCAGAGAGATGGAGCTAATGTGCCAAGATTCCTCTAGAAAGAGAAGGAAACTGCCCAGGGGATCACGACTTGCTTCAGGGAAAAAAGATGTTGAGGTTTGGAGACAAATGGCATAGAACCTGCAAACCCCTGGAGGCCTGAACCAGAGTGCGCTGAAAATAGTGGGAGCAAATGTCAACTGATGGCATATTGTGATCTCAGCAGGTTTTTAAACTTCTGAAGGTGGAAAACTGAGTTAAGCATTCTTGGCCTTCTCGCCACCTACAGACAGACTCAGAGCTCATCCTAAGGGACACATGAACACTGTGACTCTCATGTCTCCATTCCTTTGCTCTCTTCTGGTGGCCTGAGCCAGCAAAAGCCAAGTGTGATTTGGTTGATATGAGGTGGGAAGACTCATTCAGGATGTAGGGTGAATGGAAAAGACCTGCTTTTAAGAAGTGGAGAAATGAGCATAAACATGAAAACCTGCTCTTCTTTGACTGTAATGAAATTAATTTTCATATTGTTTCTCAAAATCAATGAAATTATCTGTGTTGTGGTATTTCCCCATCAATCCAGATGCAAAATGCTTCTATTAATAGTTAAGTATTACATAAAGTAATGTAATGCAAACTCTGTTGGAAATTTAGTGTCCATTTTTAGCAATGGACATACACAGAGGGCAACCTTCTCCTTTTAACTGCTAGTTTCAGCCCAAACTTGCTGGTCCTTCTGTTTACCCTTTTCTTATGTATTTAAAATGTCTCTGGTCATCTCCTGAATCCCAGCTACTTGCTTTCTGTCTGAGATAGAGAGAATTTCTTGCTGTGCTGTTGAACAAACAATAAACTGCAGTGCTATCACACCTGGGCTAAACCCTGGAATAAAGCTACTACAAGTGTCTAGGCTTTTCCCTTTGTTTGTGAAGACCCACTGACTCAAGGGAGAAGATCTGTGAATGGTTTTTCAGAATGCTGTTAGGACTGAGTGCAGTTGATGGGAGTTATGGGTCTAAACTGGCTACCCATTCAGCTCCCTTGTCCTTATAAAGTAATGCAAGATTTCCTTATGAACTTGCCTTATTTCCCAGAAAGTTTTAATTTAATTGCTCCTTCAGTCCACCTCCACTTCAGAAGAAGCTTCTGGATGCTCCTGTAGCTGATACAGCTCCTCTGGCCAGGTCAGCCCCAAGTCCAGAAAGACAGGCATTCCCAGGAATTTATTTTATCTAACTTCGACTTCTCAAGCTACTGGTACATCTGGGCCCTAACCTGCTAGGCATGCCAAATTGATATCACGATTTTGTATCTTGGGCCCTTTTCTAACCCATATTGTGAAAGCAGAATGGCACAATGGCACATACCAATGAGTGGGCATATCTCTTTCAGGGTTACTTCAGTCTGCTACAGAGATACTGCTCCTGTGTAATTTGTGGCCAGAAGTCCATATTCCAACTTCAGCTTTCTCACTTTTGGGGGAGAGGAAAGGTGCTAGGTATCCATGCCTATTCTGAGCCCCATAGCTTATCCTTTTTTGCTCTCACCTGGTTTACGTGCAGAGTTAGCTGCAGTGGGCAACTTCTCTCCAGCTAGCGTTCTCATTTTGGCACAGAAAACACTTCTAACATGAAACCAGTTCATATTAATAAAACTGCCCACTGGAAGCTTTCATTTGCGCTCTCATTGCCAGGAAAAATAACACGTTTCTTACACAGTTCCTACAAGCTCTTTTATCAAATAAAAGCAAGGGCGGTTTTGTTGTTGTTGCTGCCTTTTGTTGAATATTCGTGACTGAAAACCTGCAGTATCCACTCTTCTCTCTGGTTGGGATCCAGCACTGCAGAAACTCATTTTCATTGTAGTTCAACTGAAAACTTTAAAGATTGTGAAGAGGAGCTGGAGCAGTCTCTGGGTGCTGGTGCTTGTCAGGTTTATAGATGTATTCCTAAGCAAGTAATTTCTGTTCTCTGCAAGACGTTGCTTCTGTCTCTAAGGGCTAGGTTATGTAAAAATAATGGCAGAAGCCTGCCTTAACCTGGCAAAAACTGGGAATAATGGTTGTTCAATGAAATGCTGCCGTTTCAATCAACCCTCCTCCCTGATTAGTGCTGCATGATGGAGCTGATCTTTTAATAATAATGAAAAAAAAAAAAGAGTAATTTGGTTGATGATTGATGGGAAAAAAGCTGAATACATTATTAAAAATACCAATCAGCTGCATCTAGAGGGGGTTTAATAAAAACCATATTTGACAAAAATGATGAGACAGATTTTTCAATATGAATCCCTTGAGTGGCTCTTCATCTAGGCATTATATCTTATGCGGTCTGGTGTGACTTGGAGGGAGAGGCCACCCCCACCAGCTTTACTTCATACACTATAAAAAGTTACTGTGGATCTCAGCAGGCCTTATTGGAATAAATGCATTTCAGTGTGGTTATCTGAGTGTGCTGAAGAGCAGAGTGGGCCGAGTCAGCCACGAGATGTGGTTTGGCACTGCTAGGAATGAACACAAAGCTGAGTTGGTACACCTTATACCGAGACTAATTGTGACTAATAATTGCTTTTAGGTCTGACGCTGTTCTTTTTGTCTCAGTTCCATTTTGAGGGTTGGTGCTAACAAGTCTGAAATTGTAGACCTGAAATGTTAGCTTAATGTGGGATGTATTTCGTGGGTTAAATTCTTTTAGTTTACTGCAATATTAACTCAAAGAAAGATCATAAAGGGGTATGGTCTTTTGCTACTGACATGCATTTGAAACAGGAAATGGAGCTAAAAACTTATATCCCACAGGGCTTGGTATGGAAATACACAAGAAGCCAGAAAAATAAATTCCTTTTCTATAGAAGAAAAAGGCAAGAAAAACCAGAAAGGCTTTTCTTAGATGGTTAGACCGCTTCAGTATTGCAATGTCTTAGGAAACTCAACATTATTAAAAATACCGTACAAAGGCTCTCTTGTAGCTTCTCCTACGTAACCTGCCTTATTAGGAGGTATTAGAGGTTCCCTGAAAAACCCCAAACCAAACCTGTGAAGTCTCTTACCCAGCTTTCACTGCTATGGTGTGGCCTGGCCAGTTAGTGTTGTCAACCAGAGATCCTGGGAGCGAGGCTCAAAAGGAAAGAGATCTGAACTGTGCAATTGGTGATAAGACTGCATTAAAGAGAGAAACTTTCCTATGTGTGTTCTTGAGCACAAAGTGTTGGTGGATGTTGGTTGCATGCTATCCTTTATGCACTACTGTCTGTGAGTTTGGAGATATTGACTCCATCCAGATTTAACTATTTTAACACAAATGAGGGGCTCAGACTCTCTCCTGAGGACAGGTTCCGTCAGTGGGCAGTACAGCATGCCCAACTTCAACTCTGGATTACCCTCTGGGGCACCCTACATCTCTCCATGGGCAATACAGGGAGACTAGCCTCCTGTTTTAAGTAGCTGAGTTGATGTAAATACTCCCATAGTGCTGTGTATGTAGTCTTACGTCACAGCAGTGGTTCTTTTCAGATTGAGCCAGGGCAGAAGCTAACAGATTGCAACCAAGCTTTATGAAGAAATATAATTAGATGTAAGTCACCATTTCAGAGCAGTTGTGCTGACAGCTAGGGGATTAATTCTGCTCGTACTTATTTGGCGTATGCTCCAGATTCTTAATATAATTTAAATTGAAGAGAATATTACGTGACAGGCATCCCTTTAAACTTCTACAACTTCTTGGATCTCCTCTAACGTTAATTGTAATCCCAAGCGACAAACCTGCCCATTTAATACAAAATCAGTAAAATGTTCTGTCTCTGGTGAAGTGCTTGCTGGGTGTGAGGAGTCATTGTGCTGCTCCTGACTGTGTATGCAGTCAAGGCTGGTTGAGGAACTCAGTCCTGCAGTGGGTAGTGTAAGTTCTCTGGTCACAAGGAAAACAAAACCTTCCGTCTTCTAAATCACTTGGTCTTCCTCTCTGCTCTGCTTTGCTGTGCCTGGCTCCTCCCCTCCTCCACTTACTGTGGAAGAAACTTCGGAGCTTTCTGATCCCTGGGGCTGTGCCACCCATCACCTGACATGCATTAGACTGTGCTTCTGAACTGTAAGACAAAAAAGGTGTCTCAACTACGACAAGCAAGTCTTAATGCAACATGCTACAGCGCTGGGAGTACTGAAGCCCTTAGGCATGGGTTTTCAAAGGGCTGGACAAGCCTTAAAGACCATAAGACCCTATGTAAGAAAGTAGTCTTCAGCAAAGCATGCTCTATAGTCCTCATGGGACTAGGAGAAGTTAGATTATGGAAGTGGCATCCTGGGGATTTCACTGGGTGGGTGATTTTGGAGTTGAAGCCTCTGTTTCTTTTGAAGATGTAAAAACATAGGTGTTCATTACTCGCCTAAGGGAGACTGGGGAGGGTCACAGGTGGCGCCCAAGCCAGGGCCCTCAGTGAACCATGGGAGGCTGAGAGATGCTAGTGTTGTTGGAGCAAGCATGGCAGGCAGACACTCTCTGTGAGCAAAGTGGCACTCCTGTGAACATCTCTGTGACTATTTCCTCAGTCAGGCAGCTGTCCCACATTTGTAAACAGTCAAATTGATAGTCATGCTGCTGGCTGAGATAAGTGCAATAAGGAACTTGAAGCAGGCAAGAGAACTGCATTAGGAAAAGAAGAATTGGCTTTTTTCCTCCGTAAAATGCCCACTAGTTAATGCTGGTGTAACTGAATCTGAACTGTGTCACTCACCTTGATATTGTATTTTTAATTCTATAACAATCGTGTTGCAATTCTGTACCACAGATGGGGATTTTAACTATTTCATTAGCTCAGTGGGAATGGTACACAGAACAAGTTTAATTCTGTAGGATTATATTGAGTCACAACACTCAAAGGAGCAAATTCCAGGATACTAGAACAAATTTGGATGCCACCAACCTCCTCACAGCACAGGCTTCAGCTAAGATCACTCTGACTAAAATATACAGCTAAGACACAGCTGAACGTGACTCATAGGAAATAATATGCTGACCTGAATATACATGCTGAGTACATGTCGTGGGTGGGCAACTTAAACACATTGTAAAGCCCTTTTTTAGTCCTATTTTTTACCACTGCGGATCAACGGTGAAACCTGAACTTTAATATTATGTTTTCCCTTTGACCTGCAAAAAGCAACAAATATGCTGTCCTCACCCACCCAGCATGAGGAGCTCTTCTGTTACAGATTTATGTAGAAAAGCTTTTGACAAACCTGGTGCTGATAAGTAGTGGGAAAGATTTGCAGCTGAGAGAGATGTTGGAGGCGGTGTAAGGCAAAGGAGCGGGTTTGGGTAAAGTGATGAGGTGTCAGTATGGATTTGCAGGGACTGCTACAGCTGGATGGAGGCCTGGGCAGGTATGCCTGCACAGGCATACATGCTGCACTGGCTGAATGCTCTTGTGGGCTTTTTGATGTATTGTATAGGGTAGATACAGACTGCTCAATGAAAGCACTGACCTGTGCAAAAATACAGATGCTGATAAGATTATAATGCCTGTTAGTTTACAATGGAGAAAACTTCACAATTCCTAATCCCTACCTTGAGCAAACAGTGATGAGACTTCTTTCATTCACACATTCAGGTCTTAAGCAACGTAAGCATCAGGCAGCCAGTGTGGTTGCAGCCTCACACAGCAATTCCCACTGACTGCATCTGGGCACACTTTCCTCTACAGGCAAGATCTGCCTCTCTAAGGGGAATTCTGGGAAAAAGAGGAGCTTATGTTTTCTTGACATTAATGAGAAGGACCTAGCATTAACTGAAAGTAATTGACAACATTAGGGCAATGATAAAAGGCTGGCCTTGTTGCCAGAATGACAGACTACAGGGAGAGACATTTTTTGATTCCAAGAATTATTCCAGAGGCAAGGAAGTGCATCCTTTCCAAATCCATAGGAATATACATTGGATCTACTTAATTTCCATATTGCTGCATATAAAAACTTGCAATCTGTCAAACAGTGAACTCATTTTTTTTTTTTTTTTTTTTTCCCCCACTGTGGAAAAATGATCAGGATTGTACAGGTCTACTGGTAACTGTTCCAAGGTCTGCAGCTGAGCTCTTGCTAAAGAAAGTGAGTGCCTGAACATGTTACCATGACAGTGTAAGTTACTGTGTGCCAGCTGAAATGTGCTAACTGGGAGAGAAGATTGCACCAATGGAGGAAATGTTTAGTTTTTTTAGTATTTTTTTTCTTTTTTTTTTTAATGTCATGTGCTGAATACAGAGGATGGCAGTAATCCAGTGGTGTTCACCCACACTGGCGTTTCTGCTGTGTTTGGGCATTTGATTATGTTGCACTGACTGAATTATCCTGTAAGTATGTAGGACTGCAGATAATTGGGTGCCTTAGAACAAGAGCAGGGCAGTGCGTCTAGGACTTCACTGTTTAAATCTAGAGTTTGTATATAGCAACAATTCTACTAGAATAGGTACTTTAATTTAGAAAGTCTGTCTATGGAAGTGGTGTAACTCATGTTTGTAACTGCTCTGTTCCTTACAAATAGGAATGAGGCATTTAAACAGCTTTAGAATATAATATGCTTTGCACCTAGCTCAGTTTTGAACTTTTGAGTCACCAAAAGTGTGTGACTGATTTTGACAGAATGGATTAGAATAAAATAACGAAAATATACAAAATTCTGTGCAGAAAAAATATTGATCTAACTTTAGGCATTTGGACATCAGTATTAAAACCCACATTGTTTCATTACAAGCTGAATAAAATGGAAAAAGTCTCATGTCTTTTGTAGTGGAAATGTGTGCCTCCTATTGGTCTTTGCATGTAGCTGCATGCAGCAGACCTCTTTGGTACTCTCCATGTGAATTTACAAGTCTTTTGACAAAGTTTAGGATAAGTAGGATAGGATAGGATAGGATAGGATAGGATAGGATAGCTCAGCTGGATAGACATAGAAGGATCATCTACTCCAACTTACTGACCTCTTGAGGGCTGACCAAAAGTTAAAGCGTGTTGTAAAGGGCATTGTCCAGTGCCTCAAACATTGGCAGATTTGGGGCATCAACCACCTCTCTAGGAAAGTGGTTCCAGGATTTGATATCCCACTTGGAAACAAATGCTTCCTAATGTCCAATCTAAACCTCCCTTGCCTAACAGAGCTTTGAACCATCACCACATATCCCATCACCACATATCCCATCACTGGTTACCAGAGAGATGAGATCAGTATCTCCCTTTATTGATTTCCCCAATGAAGGTCCCCTTAGGAAACTAGGCAGCCAAGGATAAGAGGGAAGGCCCTTGTAAGAATAAATAGTGTTTTAAAAGATAATTAATGTAGGGTAGAAATAGTCAGTTCTCCCAGGGGAGAGGAGTCCAGAATGCTTTGTGCTGAGATCTGTGCAATTGAACATATGAATTTATGAATTAATTTATGAATAATGCTCTGTAAAAGTGGGTGAATATAAACCATTGACGGACTTGGACTGATGATACTAAATACTACAGAGTTGTAAAGATGAGAGCTGATTATGCAGAACTGCAGAAATATATTGCATGGCTGAGGGACTGGGCAGTAAAATAAAAAACCTGAAAATTTAATCAAAATGGTGCATATTGGAAATCAACAATCCTGACTTCATACCTAAGAATGATGGACTGACCATTAGCACTCAAAAGTGTATGCAGACTACTGACTGCATGGAAAGCACCTCGGGCCCTTAAAGTCCCTGAGCTGCAAATGGGTAGAGGCTGGAGGAGTATTCAGGGTAAGTAGTTTATGTGTGCATCCCCCCACCCTATTACCCTTTCTAAATGTCTGCTTCTGGCTGCTGTTGGAAGCAGGATCCTAGCATTGCTGGACTGTCAGTCAGAGATGGGACTGCTGTATTCTTACTTTCTTATGCTTTCAAAGTCTCCCTCTTTATAGTGTTTACTTTCTGAATCACCAAGAAATACTTCTCACTTTGGATAAGGAGTTCATAGGAAACAGAAAAAAAATATCTTCAAATGTATTGGCTGAACCCCAAACATTTAACAGTTTTTCTTTGTATATGTTTAGAGAAAAAGAGAAATGAGATATATTGAACATGTGATACTTAGAAAATTGCCAATGTTCTGAACAAGTTGATGCATCTTTAGGTCAAGATACGTGGAACTGAGTTATGGGTGTATTATAATCTGGCTGTGAAGAAAAAAAAAAGATTTATTTTTAATTATTGGATTGTCCAGCATAGTGCTTGATTGCATTTTTCTCTGCTACAACTTTAGAGGTATAGTCATGTATGAACACATATTCAGACTTAGTGGTTTTGGAGGAAAAGATATTTTTGTTTTCAGGGAAAATACCATTCTGTATCTCACCATGAATTAAAGGAAATGATTTTTTCTTCCTATTTTTTCTTGCTTTGATGATAGAGAACACAGTTAAAATAGAAAAAGCTATTTTAGAATATGCATACTGCTTAAGACCCAGGAACTTCTGTGTATGCAAATGAGAACATCCATATGCAAATACTACCAGAAAATGCCTTGATAAAGCCAAAAATTTAAGTGCATTTGTACAGAGAGGATCATACAATCTTAGAATTATGGAGGCTGCAAGGGACTTCTGGAAATTATCTGATCTCAGACCTCTGCTGAAAAATGGCCAAATTAAAAGTTAAAAGTAGGTTGCTCATGGCCTTGTCCCGTTGAGTTTTGCTTATCTACAAGGCTGGAGATCCCATGACCTTTCTGGGCAGTGATTCCAGAGTCTGACCACTCTTATGAAGTGCTCTCCACATGTCTGATTTCTGTAACCTATGCCCATTGCCTCTCATCCTTTTGCTAGGCATCCCTGAGAAAAGCCTGGCTTTGTCTTTGTAGTCACCAGCTGTGGACAACGAATACATCCCCTCTGAGCCTTCCCTTCCCAGCCTGACCAGCCCCAGTTTCCTCAGCCTCCCCTCAAACGTCCTGTGCTGTGACCCCCTAACCATTGTGGTGGCCCTTCTCTGGACGTGATCCAGTATGTAGAAGGTATCCTACTGAAGTAAACAACTTAAAGTCAGTAATGTGTTTGTACTGTGGGAAGAACTGGTCTTCATCCTTCATATTCAATGAGAATAGGGATGTGTGCAGCAAAGCCACCCCTTTACTATTAAAATATTTGTGGTGTTTTGTCCCTTGATATAGCAACTTCCTGTCTTAGCAGGATATGCCCTTCCATAAGTAATCCGTGGTGTATTTTTGTGCCAACATTCAAGCAAGATTTCTTGTTTTAAATGTCATTTAGTTTGTCAACTTTATTGCAGAATGGGGAAATGGTGCTGAATGCAGCTGTCACCCTCAGTGCTTGGCCTTGGCAGGTTTTCCAGCAAGAATGAATCTCGCAGCTTGTCTACCCTCCAGCCTTTAGTTAGCTGAAACTGCTTTTTACCATTATAGCTGCTCAGCTGCAATTAAGAGAACATCTGAGTATTTGGGAATTCCTTGGACCATTAGTTTGAGCAACTCTAATTATGGTAGGAAAGTTTTTCTTTTTTTAGGTTGTTTTTTTTATTATTTTGTCCTTTTAATTACATAGAAACGTTCTATTTGAGATGAAACTATCTTAATTGTTGAGGAATTTGCTATTTTGTAAACCCAGTATTTCAGTGACACAACTGTAGCTTTTACATAGAGCTGTGCAAAACCCGCCAGTTTTGTTTCAGGGGATTGTTTCTGAGAATTTCCACCATTTCATGAAACTCTTAACATTTCTCTAGTTGGTGGTGTTGGTTTTTTTTTTTTTTTTTTTTTTTTTTCCCTTTAGAATTACCATGAAATACCCATATTTTCATCAAAATACAAGCAATCACATGTCCACAGACCCAAGGGTTCCTGTGGTCCAGCTCTATGTACCTGAAGCTTCTTGCTTTTGCTCATTTGCATTCAACTCAAAAACCTGTTGCTGCCCACAGACTCCACCTCACCTTACCAATCCAAAGCTACACAAGTTAAAAGGAAATTCCTGCTGTTCAGAAAAGACTGTCGTGCGTTTGATTTTATTACATGGTTTTGTATTCTTCCAAGCTGTTTCTGTCCAAAGGTAAGACTTTTGCTTTCATTCTGGTGACTGTAAAGAGTTTCTAAGCCTCCAAAAGACTACTTAGAGGAGCATTCCCATTGACATCAAAGAGCTTTAGGTGCAGAGAGGATCATTCTGAAGACACTGAAAGCAATTCTGATTTTTTTCAAACTCTGCATTATAATACTGATATTTGCAACTTATGCACTCCCTCCAAGCTGAATTACTGAATTCTTAGGTTCTTCAGCTACAATATCTACAGAAAAATTGATTCTCTAGGATCTGCTAAATATGAAATATTATGGAAAGGAAGAAAGAATACTTTGACAGCAAATGCAAGCAACCTTGGCTTATTGGTCTGGTTACAGCAGGGCAATCTGCGTCCACAGCTGCTTCCCAGTCGCTGAGTAGTACACAAGAAGAAAATATTGGGGCTTAGAGAAGAAAGGCCAGACATGCTTTCTCACTCTACCCAGGGCAGCTTTTCTTAAGTCCTGTTCTTGGTCTGTCTTCATTGATGAGTCTAACTTATGTGGCAGTGCACGAGCAGAGATGAGGATTTCTAGCTTGAAAATGGAATGTAGTTACTTGAGTGAGATGTTTGTGTGTTGTCCTGAGGTTGACTGCAGAGTTAACAGCTCTTTTTTGGTCAGCAGAATGATCCCCAAAATGGATAGCGCTCCTCTGCTAGCTCCTGAATGAATGCCTGAAATTGTTCTATAATTTACTGGGTTCCATGTATCTGGATAGTCAGCCAGATGACATGGGCTGTGCAGCATCTTGCTGCACAACAGAGAATACAACAGAATCTCCACCTTTACTATAGGAACAGCTGTAGCACTTATTAGTGATAGAGGATGTGAAAGGCAGGTGGAAATTTATCAGTAAATTTGCCACTACAGCGCTGGGGTGGGTGTCAGAGAAACTTGTGTCATGTATTGCAGGTAGAGGAGATGAGAGTTGGCTCTCTTTTGTACTGATAGGCAAATAAGAAGATAGACAGAAATCTGGCATATTGTATCTCAGTGACAGGTCAGCTGGACTTGTTCCCCAAAAGCCGAAAGCCTGCATTGCTTAGTTTTTAAAATGTGCATAAGAAGTCCTGAATCATGGTTGTGTTAGCAAAGAAAACCTGAAATGCACCTTCTTGTCCAGGTCAGGGAGCTCAGGTCTACCTGGTCATCACTGAAACTACCATAACCAGAGGATCATCTGGATACAGCTGTGGTTCAAGTAGTGGCATCTTATGGGCTGCATCAGTATGCAACTGCCTTACATCCCTGATGTTAGAATCACCCTAACCTGTGTGGTGCATGCTGCTGCTCATTTGCTTTAACCCCTGCTCAGAACATTGAGTGACAAATTTCAAATAAAAGCCAGGTTTTTGCTTGGAAAATAATAAAAATGTATTTATTTTTTTTTTTTTATTTTTTTTTTTTCCTCCAGGAAACCATTGCAAAGCTTGATGTGTAAACTCCCCCCCCCACCCCGGCATTTGGGGAGCTATTTCATGTGTTTCCATCATCTGTTTCAGGACAAAATGCATTGCTCTCTGGAGTGTGTCCGTCTATCTCGGTTGACTACACAGGGACAAAACCCGCTGAGTTTAGACTAGACTCTTTGACAGCTTCGTGTGATGAATCTTGCCCTTAGTATATTGGCTCTCAGTCTGAAGAAAATGGTGACATGGCAGGCAGGAGCTGGAAAACGTCTAATTTCTACTGAGCTCATCCACAGCCTAACACATAAGAATAATTACCCTTATGACCTTTTCCTTTTGAGAAGGACTCACTCTTGCAAAGAGCTAAGTTTCCTCAGTTGCTGAATGCTTTCAGCAGCAGTTGGGGTTTCTGTGCAGCTAGTGAGGAATACACAGACCTTCCCAAGATTAGGACTTTGGTGATCTCATGCTGCTTCTGAAAACTCAAAGCATCACTTGTAATTTAGGGCCAGAAAGGTCTGGAACTGACGCATGAGACTTAGAGCATGTAGGCACACTTCTGAGAGCAGGGCCTGCTGTTAAAGCTGTAAATTAGCTGATTAAACATTAATCCTAAGCATGTGGGACCTGGCTCACCAGAGATGTAATTATTTAATCTGTAAATGTAATAGCTTTGGATATGTAAAGAACTGCACATTTAGTTTTAGATAGATTATGCAAACTACAATGATAAATTTACTACTGCGTAACGTCTGAGTCCTGTAACAACAGACTAGATGTTCATTTGTATGTCTTGCATTGTTCTTAGAGCAGAGTGAAACATCAACACATATCTCTGCAGCTAAGTAACATGATCTTCAAATGTCATCTGCAACTTGGGGCAGTGGTATCAAAAGCTTATTTACAGAATCACAGAATTGTTAGGGTTGGAAGGGACCTAAGGAGATCACCTAGTCCAATGCCCCTGCCAAGGCAGGGCCACCTAGAGCAGGTTTCACAGGAACGCGTCCAAGTGGGTTTTAACGAACTACAGCTGGTCAGAGAATGGGAAAACTTCTTTTGTGTGAAAATTGTCTCCTTTTTCATTTATTTATTTATTTATTTATTTATTTATTTATTTATTTATTGTGTGAAAAGGTGATTTTTGCATTTTACAGCAAGTTTTTTTCAATTTCTTCTTACAAGTGTAACTTCGTCTGCCCTTTTATAATTATGTTATAAAACTTATAACTCAATTCATTTGCAGAAAGAGGAGAGATCATCTTATTTTATTCCTTGCATTGGAGCTTACACTTTCTGTTCTGAACTGAAAATATATGGAAGTGATCTGTCAATAGGAATGACTTCTTTTCTTCTGTTGTATTTAGGGCAATTTAAAAAATTCTCTCTTTCCCTTCTAGCTTTAACTTAATTTTGCCTATCTTAACCAACTTAATGACATTAATCTACAGACAGTCTTGTTCTGAGTCTGACTTTTTCCCTGCATAAGTAAGGGAAATGTACCCAAAACCATCACAGTTTGAGTCATGAGTATGGAAGAGAAACTGAATGGGGAAGAAGGCAGCAAAACTTCAGAGACAAAAAAAGGCCACTGTAGAAAACAAGAGAACAGTCTCTTTTCCAAGTGTGTAGTAGACATGTTCAGAAGTAATGAGCTTAGCTTGTAAGAAGATGGTAAGAAAACATTTCTAAACATAGACAAAGTGGAAGACTAGGTTACATTGCCTGAAGATGGTATTATTGAAGATCTGTAAGAAGAAATTAGATGGGCACTGGCTGACGATGAGAAAGGTGTGATTAATTGGATACTGGGGGCTGAGGTCTCTTACAGCTCAGTTCTTTGGGTTCTGTGATGTAGAGCTTCTTCCTTGGCATAAAATCATTACTAGCTAGATAGGGCCAAATGAGAGAGACCTATTGATTGGATTTTCCTTTATGGTACAGTGGCCCATTTGGGAACACACAATAGAAGCTACGATGATGGAGATATGCTGGACAGCCTGTTGGCATTGCAGAGAGGTTTATACAGTGCGTGCTCAGAACTCTAGCTGTGGCTTCTCTTGCTCTCTACAGCAAGTTCTCAGCCCTGCACCCAAGGGTTAGGGTATGAGGAATTGCGTAATACTGTACAGGTAAGTTCCGATTTATCAAGCAGAGCATTTACTTGCTATCAGTGAGCAGGTTGCAAACTGTTCATTTTCTCTGAGGTGGCCAGCTTTGGAATTTTCTGCTGCTTACATCTTCTATTGCTCAATCAGCAGATCTGATGGAGGAAATCTGCACAATTAAGATGATTAATATTCCATGTCACCTGTCTTAAAGTATATAAAGTGTACCTGTTCTGCCATGAATGATTACTACAGATGATGAATCAGCAAAGATGGGCCCATGTTTAGCACTTTGGTTTGTGATTTTTGTTATAATCTCTGATATGACTGATTATGCTATGGCATGGAGCGGTTTATTGAAATAATGAATTACTTACTAGTACATGAGTGTGATTAATTGAGATGCCTCTTTGGATCCTATTCTGTGTAATGAAGCTTGAACACTGACAAGTGCAGCCTTTGGGTCTGATTCTGTCTTCCAGGAAATGTTGAGGAGTCACAGAAATAATCCACACCAGCAAAGGCTGCACGACCATGTTAGGTAAACTCCTGTGGAGAATGAAACATGCACCTCTTAATTCAGCAACCCGGGAGATTTACAGCCATGCAGTTCCCATGAGTGAAATCATGCTGTCCCTTCCCACAACATTCTCTGCCTTTTCCTCCTTCAGCTCTTACTTTTTTGCGATTTATTGCCACCACCTGCAATTACAAATCAAGAGTGGCAGGAGCTGGCTTGCCTCTGGAAAGCTGGTGTGAAATTAGGAGCTGCTTTCCTGAGCATCATGTGCAGAAGAGAGCGACCTTGTAGAGCCTGGTTGAGTTGTTATAAATGCTCTGATGAGGGTTGTCCTTAATTATGGATATTTTCAAAATTGCCACATTATCATTATGAGTATAAACAGCACCTGGTTGTCTGTTGAATGGTGGCTTCTTCTGAAATAAGTTTAAGCCGTGACTGGCAAAAACTGAACACCCAAATATCAAACCCTCTCCTCACCTCTGACGGCAGCTAGGGAGAAAAAGAAATCTCAGTTATGTCAGTTGCAGTCTTTTTGTCCATAACATGACTCACCCTGAGCATGCAGCAGAAGACCTGGTAGCTGATTGGAGAGAGGTGATGGCTAGACACTGCATCCCAGAACGGTTCCTACTGTGTTCCTCCTTCTCAGCCTGACCTGGAAAGCCTAGTCTTTGCCACCGTGTGGATGGCAGGTGGCTTTGAATGACAAGCCTTTGCCTGACTAAATTGCTCCCCACGTTGTTCGGATGAACCCTGGAAGAGCTAATCCGAGAAGGTCAGCAAACCAGGCTGCGTGGAAGGAAAATTATAGGCTGGATACATTTCCTCTCAGACGGGTAATTTAAGCCTGCCTTGGTTAAGCTGAGTGGTGTAAAGGTGTCTGAAGGAGTAATCAGGTGGCTGCGTGCTTTGCGTGTGTGGTTTCTGGGAACTATAGAGTGAAAAAGAGGGCCAAAGGCTTTCTGGCCTAATTTTTGAGCCAATGTGGAGGATGTGTGTATAGATCACTGCTGTTTTGCTGAGGAGCCAAGTTCTGATAATGATTAGAAAGCCATAGAGCTTATTGTTCCACAGAGCAATATACCTTTTTTCTACAAAATGGGCTATTAGCACTTGCAGCAAAATTAAAATGACTGTCTTTACAATAGGTTGACTTCAGTTTTACTCTTTTTAGAGTTAGCAAGGTAACTCTAGTAGTACTAAGTGTAATTGAAGGAAAGGATGCCGGTAAGGAGAGGCAGCACAGAGCAAGGCTTGTGGTAAAGCAGCAAGGCATGTGTTATGGCAGAAGAGTTGTTTCAGTGGACAAGTGGGTTTTGATTTAAATTGAGAAAGCTTCTCTTCTACTGAACATCTTTTCTTAGGGTGCTTCTGGTGATCCAGTTCCACAGCAGAGCTGTCTCAAGCCTTCCTGAGGCTCTGGCCTTGGTGCTGTAGTCATAGCTGCTGTGTACAGCAGTGGTTGTTTTGCTGTGCTGGCAACACAGACCCATGAATACCTGTGTCATGCCTGAGCAGTGGATCTGACACATTTTGGCATTACAGCTTATGCAAAGCAGTTCTGAAGGCTCTTTCAGGCCAGGACCTCAGAGCTGAGCATAATTCCCAGTGAGTTACACCAGGAGCTTCTGCTCAGCAGCCCCTTTCCCCTCCTCTGGCCGAATCTGAAGCCACAGGTCTGTAAGACTGAATGGCCTCTCAGTTCATCTGGCCTTTGAAGGAGAAGCATCATAAAATAGGCTTTGAAATATTGGGGACAACATGTAGAATAGCTTGGAGAGAAACCCCCCAAAGGCAGCTGAGATTCACTGAGAATAATGTAAGCCTGAGATGTCTGCATGACTCATGGTGGCTGTTTGGGTTCCTGTCAGAATATCAGGACCAAAAAATTCAGACTGCGCAGCTGTTAATGAAAAGATCTCTTGAGAGCAGCATTGCATGTGGGGGATGCTTATTTTGTGTGTATAATTTCTAATGCCATCATTAGCTTTTTTCTTGACCCCTATTCACAGGATGGTGAAAAACAATTTCATTTGCAAATAGTAAATTTCAAGGTCTATGATTTGAAAAATCTTGAAATGGTAACGCACTGCCTCTGTGGCCCAGGGCTTGCATGGTAGCTTTCTCATTGTACTAGTGCTTTTGAGTATACTCCTCTTGTACTGATTCCTCGCAACAGAGATATTGCCAGAAAGATCCCTTTGCACGTTTGAGTTTGCCTAACTGTGTGAAAGGGTAGAGAAAGGTATTTGGAGAAGAAGAGTGGGAAATAATTGTTTTTTCTATTGGTGCAATGTATTGAACAACAGATTATTTTTTTCCACTGTTATCCATATGAATGGATATTATCCATGTGAAACAGATATTCTGTAAATTTTTAGGCTGAACAGAAGATTCAGCTGACCAGCTGACAATGCAAACCCAAGGGGGATAATCTGGAGAAAAATGAACAGAAAATGTTAACCAGAAGTGTGCAGTGGAGTAGAGTGACAGTTAACTGTATGAAGTGTGTGTCCATCTGCGTTTTCAGGAGCTTAAATGTCCTCTGAAACGGATATGTGACCAAGTGTAATCACTAAGCCTGCATGGATGACCAAAGGACTTGATAAAGTCCTAGAGTCCTAACATCCTTCATCTTAAATTAAATGCTCTGTTCCATTATTAAGATTTTGAAAGGTCTGTCGTAAAACAGAAGCATCAAGGCCAGGCTGGGTGGGGCTTTGAGCAACCTGGTGTAGTGGAAGGTATCTCTGCCCATGGCAGCGGGGTTGGAATTAGATGATCTTTACGGGCCCTTCCAACCCTAGCCATTCTGTGATTCTGTGATTTTGGAAAAAAATTTTTTGTTTAAATAATACCACATAATACCTATGATTTTGTTGTTTTGCTTGTTGGACCATTAAATGACTTGACTTCCCATAAAATTGTATATTTTAAAATTTTGCCAAGCTCAAGCATAGATGAAATTTGTGGGGTGGATTCAAAGAAACAAAGTATATGGGGGGGGGGATATGGAGAAGGAGAAAAGGAAACAGTGTTTTGGGACAAATATTTCTCTAAACTTTATTTATAACTAAAAGACCTTCCCATGAAGCATTGTTGGGCCTGGGTTTTGAAGGCTGTGTTGGCCAGGAGGAGGCATTTTGGGGTTTCTAGTAGGAAGCTGTGGGAAGAGGAGTATGGAGTTGGTCTGAGTAAAGACTGGGATTTCTGGATCATTTTTCAGAAGAATAGTTATGTTAGGATCTAGGCTGTAATAGACAGCTTCAAAATGCCCTGTGTATCTGGAAATTCTGAGAAATTAATGTTTCAGAAGCCAGATGTTTTTAAAATTGTTGAAATCCAGTCATGCTTGTCAGCTGCTCAGAGTAGGTGACAAAATCATAGAATAGTCAGGGTTGGAAAACATCTTAAGATCATCTAGTTCCAACCCCTTTGCCATGGTTTATTGCTGTCAGCCAACAGCAACTGTGACTACTTGGAGCTTCCCTCCATGGGTCCTGGGGCCCCTTAGTTCACAGCAAAAAGCTTGAAATTCCTAACTGGCTCATTACTCCGAAGATGGAGAGCCTTGAAAGAAATATCTCTCCTGGGGCTCTCTGCCTCTGGGTTTTGTCTCAAATCCCTCAAGTGAACTTGGACTTGCCAAAAGCTCATTATCATTCGATACTCTAGCTATAAGACTTTGGTCTAGTAGGATAGCATTTACATTTTGAAACCTGTGTAGGGCATAGTTCACGTAAGTGCCATGTTGCCACCCTCTGAGTGGTATTCAGTGCTAGATGCTGTTGTGAAGCCTGAGCGATGTATAAGAGGTGTAAGAGACCAAATCTTTTGCTTACTACTGTTTGGTCATGGGAAAACACTGAAGTACACAAATAAGAAGATGCAAATTATGATTTCGGTGCTGTCATTCTGCTGCATTTCTCATACAATAGGCACAGGTTCAAAGCATGCATAGTGTTGCCATTTGCACTGGTACTAGTTGGATCCTCATCCTACTGAAGAAGCTGATAAACTGCAGAAAAGCCACTGCAACATGTGGCTTGGCCTACTTTAGCTAAAGTCAGCAAAAATGGCAAGAGAGAGAGAGAAGGAGAGCTGAGATCTCTCCAAAGGTGACTGCTAGGTTCTGCTCCCCGTGCTCTCCTGAGGCTTTCCTCTGCATTGTGCTTTTTCCAAGCTCCAAAGTGCAGCTATGCTTTAAAAGCCCTACAGAGCCTGAGGCATTTTTTCCCCTTGTTTTTATTGATTTTACTTGACATGCTGAAGTTGCTTTGCAAAAAGAAGTCCTCTGTTGTGGCCTGTACTGTAAGGGGGAGGGAGAGCCAGTGTCAGCTACAGCATCTGGACTGAGCACTCAAGAATCAAATTCACTTTGCTTTCATGAGTGATCCTGCCGCGTGTGCAAGTGGGATATATTACTCCCAATGGTTGCAGGTTACAACACACCAGAGTAATGGCATATTGAAACTGTGAAATAGCTTTCTGTATGATCAAATACTATTAAAGATTAGAAAAAACAGTGGAAACCAGGGTGTTCAGGCTTATAGTCAGATTTTGCCTTTCTCAACCGTGCCTGTCCCCTGCGGTATTCAGAAGCCTACCAGATCTCTGAGCAGCAAAATGCTTCATCCCCTCTCCCCTGTTTATTCTGGTCATATGGTGTGTAAAAGGATGGGTTGTGGATGTTTCTTGGCTCAAGCTCCAGCAGTGAGGGTCGATCACCAACTCTCTCACTGCCCTTCCTTGCAGGCCAGAGGAGGACAACTGTCTGAGATAGTGAACAATGTCTGTTTGTCATGACACTTCTTGACAGAGCTCAGCATACCTGACTGAGAGAAATACAAGTCCAGATATGCCAATCTCCTTGGTGCCATTCAAAGCTGCAAGCCTCCGTGTTGTCTCAGGAGACCCTCTTTGGTGAGAAAAGATCATCTCATCACAGCACCTGATTGTGCTGCATAATGACAGTATCCTATGATGCGGGAAGCTTGCTTTTTCCTAAATCCCTGCAAAATGGTTCAAGGAACTAAAATGGCTCTATTGCGATCAGCCAGTGATCACTGCCATCTGATAGCTCTGTAGGATCTGCTCTAATTTTCTGTAGCACCTGTGATCTCTTCAGGTAAGCATGGACAGAAAGTAACAGTCCTGGGGGAGAGGAGATGACCTGAGAAGAAGAGGTAGCTTTCTGCAACAACAGGTACAACCCAAATGTGGGGAGTTAGGAGAAGAGGGCAGATGAGACCTCTTCTCCCCACCTCCCAGGCAGACAATGTTTCAGGAGTGGGATGTGATCCCTCAGACAAGGGATGGTGCAAACCTAGCTACATTGGCTGAAAATATGCTGCAGAATAATGCCCAGCATCCTTGAGTGCTAGCTTCTTGATTGCCCATGCTGCTTAAATACCAGCCTGTTCTCTGACTGGTTTGGCACATGCCAGTTAGCATGCTCTGAGATGGTGCCCAGTCGGTTTGTGTGACAGCTGGTGCAGTGGCCATGTCCAAAAAGCAGGTTGTGATTGCACCAGGCTTGTCTGTCTGCAATTTAAGCAGCTCTCTACTGCTATTCCAGAGGCTTTGCACCTTGAGACACACTGCTATGCCCTCACACCATACCCCAGGCATGCAGTGGGTACTTGGCTGATATGTTTTTTCTCTTTTATAGATTTATATTTAAAGGTTGGAAAAAGTGGAGCAGATTCAAGTTGATGGATGTGACTCTTCTTGTACTTGAGTCTTTTCATCTTAAACAGCTTTCACTCCACTTTTACTGCAGCAAACTAAACATTGACTTTTTCCTCTACCAGCGTCAGGTAAGCACAGTATCCCTTTGTGAATCTACAAAAGCAAACTTTAGCTATTGTACAATTCACCCTTGCACAGTTCTCACTCTCTGCATGTAATACTTTTTTTACATTTACACCAAAGGTTTTCTTGGTGTCTTCTTTCTGGTGTTATTATAGGTAATAGGTAAGTAAAATACCATTGCAGAACATAAGCATAGCTCATAACATGATGATAAGTTTTGTAGCTACTTTTTTCACAAGTGTGTGCATCACACTCTGAACTCCTCACCAAGTACAGAGGAACCCAGAAACACAAGGTATCTTCCTGAGTGTGGTTTCTTTACATTTAGTTTCATCTTTACTGTCTTCATTTCCTATTGTCATCATTACAGGGCAATCTTAGAAAAAAAAGGGGCACCTTTCTCTTTAGACTACCATCATATTTACTTATGAAACTTCTGTCTTCTCTTGCTGGCAGTACTGCATAAAAACGTGGTACCCCAGGATCCTGTATGAGAGCTACCGCAGTGCCCTGCTGGCTCTGTCTCTACAAGTACCTCACTTTCTGTGGTGACAGCAGCAGACACTGGGGCTCAGTGTGGCCCCCTTCTTGCTGGAGCTGAGGGACTGATTCAACATCTGACTCATGAATTTCCTTATATTTTGTTATATACTTTGACTTGCAAATATAATTTATTGAGAAGGAATGGACGGATGAGTGTTAGGGGATGTATTTTGCTTAAAGTCCGTTAATAACAAGAACAGTTTTGCTTTTAAATTCTTGTTATTTAAGAAGAACTCACAAGGTATTTTCTGTGTGGCAGTGCCCTATGTATCATTCTCTCCTTCCACAGAATAGCTTGGTTTTGGAAGGTGAATTCACAAGAGCTAATAAATGAGCCCAAAATGCACCTATTCCTCGATTAGTTGCAGCATCAGAAGGATGTCTTACAGCATCTCCACCCAAAGTGTTCTCCCAAGCTAGGGAGTTCAACTTTTTACCAGTGACCCCTTCACTTGCAGTTATCAGTCTGACCTTTTTATCACCTTTACTAGCAGACATTTGGCTGCTTGCTGCTGACTCAGAAGCTGCTGTCTCAGCTGAGGATACCCTGTTTTGTGAGTCATGCGCTGTCTCTACAGGCAAACTGCTTAAAGGGCACGGTTGAATGTTGGCTGTTTCTGTGCTCCTTGAGCATCATCATGCTGCCAAGCAGATTGGAAAGTGTCAGCAAATGTTGTATGGTATACAGTTATTTTCCTGGGTGTCCTTCTAAAGCCACTCTAGCTCTCTATATCAATTAGCATTAATCTGTGATTCCAGTCCATGTGTGTGGAAGAACTGGGTGAGTCCTCCTTCCCTGCTGATCTTGCAGTGGGTACCACTGATGTGTCAGTCAGTGAGTCATCACAAATTTGTTTTTGTTAGGTTAGGCTGTTTTTTTCTAAGCCCTCCAAGTGGCCATAGCTGCTTCCTTGATGACTGACTTCAGAGAAATGTCAAGATCCATAAATAGCATCCATAAATAGGATGCTGCCTGCCTATTCTGTGTGTTAACATCTAAGTTCTGCTACTCATTAGTAGTCAGAATATAATAGCACTCAGTAATGGGAAAGGTCACATCTCTGACAAACTGTTAGTGTCAACATTTTTATCTAGAAGTATATACCTGGGTATAAAATATGTGTGTATGTGTACACACACACATTTATATGTGTGTGTGTGTATAAATATAAAAGTATATATATATAAAAATTTATTTTATGATAAACTGATGACCTGGGTGCATCAATCCTAAACATTCATAGCAAGGGTGGATGCTGTAGCTACCAAGCTCAAATCAGAAATGTTTTTGAAGCAAACAGCTTACACACCAGTGATGCAATTTTTCAAAAGTACATATAGCAAAGTGAAGGATTGTATCATCAAATGAATGTGTGTACTTATTGGATTTACTTCCTGTAGAATAAGGGATGCTCTTTCCCATCTTGTAGTTGCCAGGCACCCATTTTTTCAATATTTCATGTATAATTATAAAAGTAGTCTGCTGTAACCTTTGCCTATAAGTAAGGTGATCAGTCTGCTGCCAGTCACAGTAGTCTTTGTTAAAGAACTATGTGTGACAGATTCCACACATGAAATGCTTTGTGTTTCTGCTAAGAAACATTGACTCTTTAGGATATGATTTGCAAAATCAGATTTCATACATATCTGCTTGTGAATCTGTCTATGAATTGCTTTCTGGTTTGGTAACATTGTCAAGTCTCTTGTTTTTTTTTCAGGGATTCATATTTTTGGTTTCTTTTTTTTTTTTTTTTTGCAAATGTGTCCAGAATTACAGTGGACGATGGTTCATTCCTTGCATTTCAAACAAAAATTGGCAACATCTGTTGGTAACAGCAAGTGTTAACACCAAACATTTGTAAAGATGTATAATGAATCACGGCTCTTTAAAGGATGTGAAGGATTTGTAGGAAGTTTTACCACTGAAGACACGTGAGGCTGCTTTCCACAGTGTTACGTGGAAGAGCCAATCTGTCCCTTTTCCTAAGCTTATTTGGGATCCAATTGGTTCTTGCTATTGCATCAAATATTTTGGTAAGCCTTGCCTTTGTATGAAATAAAGTCTTCTCTCCTACAGCATAAGTAACTATGAAGTAGCGGTGTCTGTTTTAACTGTACAACTGAGGTCACTAAAATGGATGTGGACCCTGCTGGTGAACCACCTCAGGAACCTGGCCCAAAGCCAGGTGAGGAGCAGAGTGCAGATTCAGCAGGACTTGTCTCGTGACTCTCTGGTGCTACATGGGTCACCTTGAGCTTGGAGTGGGAAGAAAGGTGCTGCTGTTGTGCTGGCTCGCTGCGTTCTTCCTGTGCATCTCTGCATCTCCAATGAAGGAGCAGGGGCAGGAAGCTTTCAGTGGCCTGCTGTTTTTCTGATTATGAGCTCAACTTCAGTTGGTTGGAGGTTAGCTCTGGTTACAAATGACTTGGCTGTGCAAAGTGGCTGTTCAGAGCATGCAAATTTGGCTGTATGTTACCCTCTGGAGAAGACTCATTGTTTTCTTTGGTGCAGAGGATGGCTAGGCATACCTAAGGTTAGACAGTATGAATATCCTCCAGAGATTTTTAAGCCCTGATAGTGCATTATGGTTATTAAACCTGTGTTGTGCAGTAGGCGCAGAGCAAAAGAGCTTAGACAATAATCTTGCATTGGGCCCCTGACTCTCATTTGGGACCTGGCATGTCTTCTTTTAAATAGAAATCCAGCATCTATTTAAAGACTGCAAATGATGAATCCTCCACATCCCTGAGTAAGCTGTTTCAATGATTAATTACCTGCTCTGTTAAAAATTCACACCTCATTTCTAATCTGAATCTGTCTAGCTTCAGCTTCCCAGTGTTCCAGTGTTGACTCTTTAATAGATAGGAGAAGAAAAAAAGACATGAGATCCATCTGTGTCACAGTGCAGCCCCTTGTAAAATGTGATTAAGACACCTTTTAACCTTTCTTTAGATGAACTACACATATAACGATGACTTCCACTGCAAGAAAAGCTTGCCTTTTTTTTTTTATAGGTCCAGTCATTTTTTAGATTCTTTCCTGTGTTGTTATCTCTAGCAAGGTGACTTGGATGTATGCAGTAGCTTTGCATGCTATTCCTGGATCCTTGGTGTTTGCAAAAGCCCTCCCGAAGGGGATGGGAACCAGGTGCCTGCAGGATCCCTTTGGGTTTGAGAGTCCAGCCCCATAGCGGGGGGCCTGGCACTCCTCAGATGAATGTCTTAGACCTGGGCAATCCCATGGAGCTGGAGACAGTATTTCCCTTTGCCATGTGGGCATGAAGAATGTTTCACTATTTTTCCCATGACAATAGATTTTCATAGAACATTTATAAAATTATTTCGTTCCATTTCAGAACTGAAAATGTTTGCTACAGAGCTGGATTTGATGAATACATGCAGGCAATTTGTCTACTGTGTTCTTTGCTTATGCGTGGGAGAAACCTTCTCAAAGTTTTCTGGACAATAGAAAAATATTCATAGGGTCCTTAATGTGCTCTTCAAAAATGTGTATGGGGGGAAGAGACAGATAGATTTATGAGTAATTGGGGAAAACGGGAACATCAATCCTTTTCACACTCAGACTTACCAAGTAATTGAATGTCCTCAGACACCATCAATGTAGATACAAATTGCCTCTGTTTGGTCTGATAGACATTTAGGTGTCTGTCCTCACCTGGGGTTTGGTGACTATGACTTTGGTTGCAAAGAGCCAGATGATCATTTTATCTGATACATTTTGACTAAAGCACACTAGAATCTTGTAGGCAGTTGTGGGGG
>JBCJKH010014098.1:0-12242 GCA_039877255.1 Loriculus beryllinus | reverse complement strand
AGTCAAAGGGGTACTCCATACCACAGCACATCATGCCCCATGTATGAACTGGGGGGAGTTACCCAGAAGGCCCAGATCGCTGCTTGGGTTGGGCTGGGTATGAGCAATTGTATTATGCATCGCTTGTGTTTATTGTTTTCTGTTTCCCCTTTTAATTTTATATTATCTTCCTTATTACTGCTGGTGGTAGCAGTAGTAGTTTTGTACTATACTTTAGTTACTGGACTGTTCTTTTCTCAACCCACAGTTTTTACATTCTTTTGAGTTTCCTCCCCATCCTGCCTGAAGGTGTGAGGGAAGAGAGGGGAGTTAGCAAACGGTTACGTGATTCTGAGTTACCAGCTGGGTTTAAACCATGACAGCTACCAACCAGTGCAAGAGAGTTAGAGGTTTTGCTACATGTTAGGTAACAGCTCTTCCCCCTGCTTTTTCATTTTGCTCCCTTCCAGTCTTCTAATACATCAGGACTCAGCTGCAACTTTGCCTCAAGTCCCAAGGAAGGTACCTGTCACATCTCCTTGAAAAAGACAATGCGTCTAGAAAGGCTGTTCTCCCCAGTGTACTGCATGTGATATTAGAAAGCCCGAGGGGAGTCTTCAGACATTTCTGTTGCTCTGTGCAGGGATGCGCCACAAGCATCACATTCTTTCCTTGGTCAGCACAGAGGCTGGTGCGCTTTTGAGGTAGCCAAAAATAAAATACTTCTATGGTTGGAGATTTTATGTCACATCTCACATTTGTTACCCTTCACAACGGCTTGCTGTTTTTCATTTCTTCTCCGGTTTGAACAATTATTTTTCTTTCCTATTCCAAACAAAACAAAAAGAAAAGAAAAAGAAAAAGGAAAAGAAAAGGGAAAAAAAGTCCACTTTCATTATAGATGATATTATACAGAAAAGGGGTATGTCCAAGGAATAAAGCCATTCTTGCATCTGAGATCATTTCACTAAAGATTGGGAATTCACATCAATCCTTCTCCCTTTTTACTGTTTTCCTCTGAAATATTACTGCCAAAACTCATGAAGCCACACAATTC
Source organism: Loriculus beryllinus (assembly GCA_039877255.1). Taxonomy (NCBI): domain Eukaryota; kingdom Metazoa; phylum Chordata; class Aves; order Psittaciformes; family Psittacidae; genus Loriculus; species Loriculus beryllinus. Next base: position 11,206 of record JBCJKH010014098.1, on the reverse strand, counting down.
TTTCTTTGGTGTACCTGCTCTTAATCCTTTTTCCTCTCTCTAGGACTTTCCCATATATCCAGCACAGGACAAAAGCACCCTGTAGTACACAAGCAGAGGATGCCTCAGGTCTCTGACACTATTCCTGAATGCGGATTGCAAACTTAAGCTTTAGCCCATTAATAAGTTCTCTTTAAACATCTTTTGAAAACATCCTTATATGCAAGACAGATAGAAGCAAATGCATCACTGTCGAAACTTTTTTCCACTTGGAAACACTTTTTCTCAGTGCCTCCACAGCTCCTGATGTATGAGCATCCGGCAGGGTTATCAACACACATGTTCCAGCAAAGAAAAACTGTTTCTTCAGAGGGGAGATCTGTTCTTAGCTATTTCCGGTTTCAACCTCAGCTAACTCTCTATAACACTTGGAAGTAAAACAAGGTGGAGGGAGAGAAAGGAGGGAAAACAGTAGTACCTCCACCCATTAGGATATACACTCATTTCATTCTAGGTTGATATTCTGACCTGCATACACCTCTCCACCTTTCACTTCCTCTTTGCCTTAGCAATGTGGCCAATATATTACAGCATTACTTTTCATCCTCTCTTCAGTTACAAAAGATTGTCTTTTCTGTAAAAGGTCACCAGCATTTACTAGCAGTTATCTCAGAGCAATAGCAAAGCCAGAGCAGTATTTTTCTTAATGCTTATGGTGCAAAATTCTCATTCTAAGATGCACTGGCTAAAACCAGACTTCAATATAGTGTGCCATCATTATATTTCCTGATATTATTGTGTGGCAGGAAAATCTATCCTCCCCTGGATAGAGAGAGATACACGCATATATGTGTGCACATATACTTGCTCTTGAATGAACTCATTACATTTTACTTTCCTTCTAAAATACAACAGTCTTCAAGTCCACCCTGATCTTGCTGGGATGATGCTCATTCCCAGAAACTTAAGGTAAGCACAATTCAATCAATTTTTGACAAACAGAAAGGTCAAGATTTGCTTTCTGGCACAAAGCTGCCACTGCAGCTACTGCAGATATTGCTGCTGAAAAGGGATAGGGCTTTGCCTCTGACACAGGCTGTTGGAAAGGGCAGGAATAGCAGCTTGTCAAACACATCATTTCTCCACAACTAAAAGGCCAGTTGTGCTTATTAAGAAAGCTAAATCTCCCAAAGAAAAGAATTTGAAAATGTGTATACCTGCCTGGTTTATAAAGAGGCTGGCTAGCTTTATTCCAGAACAATAGTTTTACTCTGGCACAAGCCAGTCCTTTATTCTTGCATACATATTCAGTACTGATGTAATGAAGGATGTGAGGGTAGGTGTCAATCTCATGTGAAGATGCTTAGCCACAGTACGCATGTCTGTAATATATCATAGAATCATAGAATATTTATAGTTGGAAGGGACCTTGAAGATCATCTATATCTAATACCCCTGCCATGAGAGTTTGGGGGAGGTGATCCTTGACTATTAACCAGCTTTCTTGGGCCCTGTTGCTTCCAGGGCTTTATCCCATGGCACTCCAACAAGCAAATCTTTCAACATGCGCTGTCCTGAAGTCCAGGGTAACAAGCTTACTTAACACCTCACCACTCTCACCCTCACCACCAGGATTTTAAGCTTCACCATTTTGTTGTCACTAGAGCCAAGGCTGCCTTCCAGCTTCACACTCACCACCAGCCCCTCCCTGCTGGTGAGACAAGGTCCAGCATAGCCACTCTCCTTGTTGGTTCCGCTACCACTTGGAGAAGGAAGGTATCATCAGTGCATTCCAGGAACCTCTTGGATTGCTTATGTCCTGCTCTGTTGTCCCTTCAACAGATATCAGGGTGTTTGAAGGCCCCCATGAAGACCAGGGCTTGTGAAGCTGAGCAGCCTGTGAGGCTGGTCCTGTCAGTCTGTAGAGGGCCTCATCCACTTGGTCTACCTGGTTGGGTGTCTTGTAGCAGACCCCCACTCTAATGTCCCCTGTCCCAACCCTCCCTTTAATCCATAAGCTCTCCATTGGCTCTTCACCCATCCCCAGGCAGAGCTCTGTGCACTCCAGCTTCCCACTGACACAGAGGGCAGCACACCTCCTCATCTCCCCAGCCTGTCTTTCCTGAAGAGCCTGCATCCTTCCATTCCAACATTCCAGTCATATGATTATATTATCATATGAAATCTCACAGTATCCACAGAAAACCATTTCAAAACTGACTTTTCATTAGTTCACTTGGCAGGAACAGGGACAGGGAAGGAACTAGGCACATTGCTGAGTTGTGGCTTCTACAGTCATATGCACAGCATGCTTAATTCAGAGGAGTCTATACAGCTTTTTGGCCTGGAACACCTGTGGGGCTTTGCTCATACTTTTCTTATAGCTCTTCCAATTTGACGAAAAATCTAAATCGTTCCTGGGGCGATATAAACTGTATCCAGGAAATGTTATTTGTAACAGCCACAGGTACTTAGCTGTTGAGCACAGTAGAACCACTCTCTTGCTTTCAACTGTATTCTGCATATTTCATAGATCTACCATATTGGGCTCACATGAAACTTTCTGTTTACGGTACTTGGGCATGACATTCTCGTCCCACAGACACTCATCAGCAATGAAGTTATCATTAGCCTGGAACCAGTTTTCAGGTGATAAGAAAAGATATACAAAGCATTGTTCCCATTTCTTAAGAAATGTCATAAAGCAAATGGTAATTCCTACAAGTGTACAGCCACACACTCTAAAAACACAACACTTATTGAACACTGAAAGCCACCAGTTTTACTGATTCAAAGCTTTAGGAAGCGTTTTTGTGTCTCAGTTGCAATTCAGCACTATTTATGCAGATTCTCTGCTACTACTGATGAGGGTCAAGAAGACTGCGGAATTGCGCTGCAAATGCACTGTAATGTCTCTGCTGCTCCACCACATTCTGGAATGACATGACCAGGGTTGTAAAGCCATATATAAATCACACCACCAAGGAGAACGTCTTAGGAATAAAATTTTAAATATATAAAACCACACATATGTTTACACACATGTTTACACACGTTTACACATATGTATAGTGACTGTCAACATTTACAAGCAACACCCTGAGTACTGGCATTTCAAATAGTAAAGTAAGCTCAGCCTAACTCTAGACTGACATTGCAAGAAAGAATTATTCCATTTCTGAGGTGTTCAGAAGAATAGGCTAGCAAAATAAAGACAAATGCTATTGGATTAAATAACACTGAGTTCTAGCACTATCTTCTATCATAGATATTGCTGACTTGTTCTCAATTTTTTTTTTTTTTTTGTTTTTCTAAAGCTTGATCCTGTATTCAGCACCATGTGGCACGTGCAAAGCAAGTGACCACCTATTGAAGCCAGAAAGATGGCGAAATCTTTCCTCTAAGAAAAACGTCACTTAGGCAAACTAGGATATAGTCTCAAGGAGGAGCAGAAACAGCCAACATAGCTTCACCAATAAATGATGTATAGGCAGCTTTGGAGTGAGAATTAGTTCCATTATTCTGAAGCACAGAAAATTAGCTATTGTTCCCAGCATGATGTAGTGCGTGCAATGGTGTCATTGGTGACATTGGTGCCTTGGTGACATTGAGTCTAGTAGCATTGATGTCTTGAATCTATGTGCCCTGTCCATGTGCTCACAGCTAATTCAGTCAGAGATGGGAATTTTTCCCCTGGCACAATCAGAATGCTGAAGATTTTTGCCCTAATCTGCAAGGTAGGAAGACTTCACTTGCCAGGGTCACCCAGTACTTCATCAAGACATTTCCTGTCATTACAAAAACCTGGGATTTTGTCCCTGACCATTTCCTAAAGCACAAGTCAGTTGTAGGTTTTTTGTGTTTTAGTTCAGTTCATAAGCTTGTAGAGAATTTGGGGAAATTATTTGTTTCCTGCTGTGGGTTGAACAGATGTTTCTTGATTAAATATTTGTTCATGATTCTCTGCAATTTCTTGGGACTGGATTCAAGAATTAAAAAGTCCCGTAAGTTTTGTTTGTGCTTTCTGTTTCTTGGTGCCCAACTGGTAGATCTCCCACAGAGAAATCCCACAGCCCACAGAGCAAGTGTTATACTATACTTAGGCTTACAGCAACCCCTTAAAGATTTTTCCAGAAGGAAAGTTGCTGCAAGCTACATTTGATCTCATTTAGCTCCCTCTGCCCTCAGTCTTTGTGCAGGCCATGGAGTACTGAGTCCTTGGATAGCATACATTCTAAAATAAATCCATAATTTTTGTCCTTCTGCACCTCAGTGTGTGCACCTCATGAGTGCTGCTTCAGACCATCTTCTTAGTGACTGAAAGAGACAGATCAGTGTAAGGATCATTCTTGTATCATTCAGACCCCTGGAAGGGTCACAGGAAACACCTTTTGAGGTCTTTGAGTGATGAACACAATAGTTTGAAGGTTTCTGAGTAGGAGGACAAAGAAACGTTTCAATCACAGCTGTATATCATCCAGCAAAGAGCAGGTTTCAATCCTGGACCATGTAATGGGAGGAAAAAGAAAAATAAGAAAGCAACAGATGTAGTATTGGATAATAATGATCCAGAATTATTTAATGCATTGTTTTGACAGATTTCACATCATAAATGTAAAAGCAGACCTTCTTAATAATAAAACATAGATAGAGAAAGAAACACAGAAGAGCAACAAAGAACATAATAGAAGGTATCTGAAGCTATTTTGACATTTTTTTTCTTTTTAAACAATAGAATTTATGTAAATTTGTAAACTAGCCTGAATCTATTCATGGATGTAGGAAAACAACAAGACATACTGTTAAAGTAAAGGCTAATCTAAATCTTTAAACGTCCCCGCTAACAGAACAAGGACATGTAAATTACTGCACCGTAAATATTGATTAATGACTATCATGAGATCACCAGTGTCAGTGGACAGCATCCCTTTGACTTCTGCAGGATTAAGATATATTTGGCTAGCTGTGGAATGATGGTGTACTGTTTTTACTATGAAAGGAATTTATATTTAAAGGTGGTTGCTGTGAAAAGCCTTGGAACTTGAAATGAGGGTTTCTGAACAGAAGAATGTAAAAATACCTACAAATTCAAGGTGACTTTACTCAGGTAACATTTACATCTCAAAGTGTGAGGCATTGTAAGTACCTCCTGTTTAAAATCCAAATTCAGAAGACAACATACGCATCTAAAAGTCTGTAACTACCTAAACTGCCCCATCTTGCAGATCTTGCAGGACTCACCACGCAGTCCACTGAATCTTCAGTTGACCCTTCCTTCACTTTTCATGCCAGCCAGCCGATTGCTGCCCCACTGCACAGGGAGCCCTTAATGCTGCCCACCCCATGTTGATTATTCCAGAGGACAGCTGGACAACCCACACTGCTGCAGAAAATGGAGTAACAGGGCTCCCATAATTATAGAAAGTACATATTTATCCCACTCTTGAGCTTATCCAAGTGTAGTAAGAGACAGAGAGTCTGTTTGGCAGTCTGTTTGCCATGAGTGAGTAATATTAAGTTGGAGTTTGTAAAGAGAGAAATGAGGGGGGAAAAAAAAAAAGTATGGTTACTAGAGATATTAGTGGGCAACAACAGGAATTTGTCCAATGAAAGGTTGAGCAGATAGGAATGAGAAAGGGTCAGTAAAAGAACAACCTGAGCTACAGGACCAGGAGGGGTAGACAGGGAATAATGGGCAGGCAGAACTGCACAGATCAGGACAAAGGCAGATCTGGATAGGAAACTACTATATTCTCATCAAATTCATATGAGAGCAAGAGTGACTTCAGAGGAGCTGAGGGTGGATATCTGAGAAGATAGCAAAATGCACAGCACCCATATATATGTCTGTGCTCCAGTTCCATGATTGTGTGTACTCAGACCACATCAAGCAGTATTGCCTCAAAATGATGCCACACATTTTTTATTATTGAAGAAAGGTTGGGCCCAGAAATGGCACTGATATTAACACCATGGTTGTAAGTAGCATGAACACCACACTTAGTACATTAACAGCTGTTTTACCCAGTAGGCCTGTCCTCTAACTCAAGTAATTTCACTGCTTCCAGGAACAAGATAGAGGTGTGGATGGGTTTGGACAACATACGAAACAGTTTAGCAAATTCTCAATGAGTTCATGGATCCAAAGTGCCTGAAGTGATTGTGTTATTTGGCTTGAAAAGATGGAGTTGGAGATCTAGAAAGTGAAAGCAAAATTTGGATATTACTGGAGACAACTGACCTAGCATTAAAGGAAGGAGTAGGAAGTTAAAACAATCTCAGTTGAAAATATAAAGTACAACTATCTCTGATATGAAATACAGGAAAGGAAAGTCTAACAAATGGAAGGAAAGCAAAATACAGTTTCCATAGGGATGCCTTTTGAAACAGGTTCTGTGTCCGCACTTCTGGGTTCAAAGCAGCTCACCTTAAGCAACAAGAGAGAGAGAGAGCTCTGAGAAGGGCTGAACTGTAAAGGCTTTGAAAGCTTGCCTCTTTTCCCATCATTTTCAGACTACCCCATATGTCAGAAGAGGGATGGAGAGCTACTAAACATGAGAAAATGCAGCCGAGTTCTCAACAGGAATTGTTATCAACATGTAGATTGCAATTAATTAATTCTTTCGTTTTTATCCAAAGAACCGTGTGTGATCTATTTGCTCAAATGCATAAGCATTCAAACCCAGAGCTTGCTCATTCTCTTTTGGGTAGCTTGCTCTACCCTTTTGACATATCACCAACCCCAACCACACAGAGGTTTACAGCTGCTAAGGGGGTTTATTCCAAAGGGGAACACCTTCTCTTTTTTTTTTTAATTTATTTTATTTCTTATTTCCAACATACAAATCAAATGATCTTTTCACTTGCTGAGACAGTGTCACTTCAAAAATTCAAGTGAAAGTAGGTGACCACTCAAAACAGATAAATGCCAGATACAGTGCATGAACAATTAAACCCAAATTATATGAATTATTAATTTTCAAGGATAACACAAATATTGTACCTGCTTCCCTACTGTCTTGATCTTTATGTAGCTTTTTCCACCTGCATTCTGAATGGTACATGCCTGGTTTTGCTTATGTATGTGTATTTTATACTTCCTGTATGTGAACGTAAATGAATGCACAATGGCAAAAAGCAGTAGTAAATCAGTTATTTCTTTTCCCTCTGTGTTCTTTCTTTAATTGAATTAATAACAAAGCTGGTCAGCTCCTAATAAAGCAAACTTTCACTGCCGATAAGTTGATACTAATTATTTTGTAAAAACGTGGTAATTTCTGTGAGCATTTTTGAGGGTAAGGGCAATAAAACATTTTTAAAAGATAGATTTTGATTTTGGTTTTAAAATTGATTTTTTATTTTATTTTATTTGTAGCATTGTAGAATGTTCTGTTACATCCTGTGGCACTGTAAAAATTAATAATGTAAACATTCACCTGAAGCATATCAACCCAGAGGGAACAAATGATGAAAACTGTAATGTTCCACAGGGACTTAAAATTTGGGATTTTTGTTCTATTTCAAAATAGAAGATAAATATCAGTAACAAAACTGGGAGCAAGACACACTGATTTAGAGCTAGCCAAGTGTAATCACCAATCCACCAGAAACTACTAGGATCCCTCCAAAATAAGGATTATTTTGTCTCTAATATTTTGGGGTCTTCAGCAGGTATTTCACTATCCCTGATGTGTTTCTGAAACATTAAATTTATTGTGGCTTTCTGATGTCTGGAATTTATATTCTACTTCATTTCAGGCTTGCCAACTTTTTATTCTATTTTTTCCTTTCTTTCTCCATCCTTCTAATTTCAGGTTTTGATAAATCCAGCTTGAATTTCTTTTGCTTTATTTTCTTTCCATTTGACCTGTCTGTCATCTTACTTCCATCCTAGCCCACAGGAACACTTAAGCTGCAGCCACAGCTATCTCCTACCTACTTATCATATAGCTGTATAGTCATATAGCAGCATACAGCTACAGTATGGCTGCGGTACTCCTGCCCTTCTCTTAACCCAGCCCTGTCACCCCCTACTATGACCTTACCCAGTAAAACAATAAAGGTGCAATGTAGGTGCTGAGCATCCCCAACACATAACTGGGAAGACTGCAAAGATTTAAAAGTGCTTGTTGCATCCAGACAGACAAAGCCATAACACCAATTCCTAACATTTCAGTTCTTGGACCAGAGACCAGACCCAACTGATGGGCATGTGTAGCAGGCAAAGGAGCTGTAGACACCATAAAAACACATACACTGACCCCAGTGAGATGATATTTCTTTAGTTGTGTGATCATGCTTCTCTCTCCTTCCTCACCTTCTTCAGTACCAGGGTCTGATTCCTTGGGCATGCTGTCAGATCTGGCCTCCCAGGCCTGACAGGCAAAGGAGCACCTGGTTTCTGGATCTTAACAAAGAAAGTATCTGCTTCTTTGACACTGGCCCCTGAGGTGGCTTCAGAGCTTGGAGAAGTACAGCAGTGTCTGCAAGGTGGCCTCTTGAAGAAAGTACTTGGGTACTCTGGGGCAAGGGTAGCAGATGAGCAAGGCATGAGCTGGAAGAGGGAGGGATCAATTAGTTGCTTTTTTTAATGTGCAGCAACAACCATAGCTCATTTCAGAGCCTTCTGCCTTTCTACAGATGGTTCCCTGAGGATGCATGTTAAAATTGCAAAAAAAAAAAAAATTAAAAAAAAATCTTGAGTTATACTAAAAACAGGGAGTTTGTAGGATAGCATAAGTAAGCAATGAATGTCATAATTGAGGCTGAGGACTTCTTTACATAATTTACAGGAATTTCTTGCATGGAACTGATTTTTTTTGAGCAAAATGGACAAAGCTTAATTACATTTTTATAACGGGTAAGGTCCCATTTATAAACAGTTAAGAAAGAATTAATAAATGATTAAGAGATGTCTTTGTGGATGTTCAAATAATGCTTAAGCCAGTCAGTCAATAGGGGTTAGATTTACATGACATATAAGCCCTAAACCTCAGGCTAGCCTCTATCTAAAATAGCTTTTATTTGAATTTCTCCAGATGCTTGCATCCCTACCCATAAAATTCCCTCAGTACACGATTTCTGCCAGCAGGCATGCCGACTGTCACGTACGCCTTGACAGAACCGATCATCTCAATGTGGCTCAGGTCTGCACACAAGCCACAATGACAGTCTGCCAAATTTCAGCTGTAGCAGCAGCTCACCTGGAAAAAGTCCTCAAGCTCCTGCTAAGTCTCTGTCAAAGAGCAGACACTGCTCCTACCTCATTACTCAGTCAGCACAGTACTGCTTGGGAAACAAGCAGAAAGGCTGACCTCCCACCCATGTGGGAAGCACAGCTAACCTGCAAAACCACACCCAAAGGACACTGGTGAAGGAAGAGCTGTCCTCTGCCTCAGAAGGGAGAGGTCTGCAGGATGCAGAGGTGAACACCAGCCTCCAGACAACTGGGGCATCTAGAAACAGGAGTCCAGCTCTGAGGCTCAGGGGAGGGCATAGCAGCACAAAAGGAACAGCAAGCTCAGGAAAAGAGTTTGATTCAAAGGCAGCAGCCAAAGGAGACAGTGACAGGATTGCAGCTGCAACTCTGCGCTGATTCAGTTCCAGCTAAACCCCATGTTAGCTGTAGGAGTCATCTCACATAGCTCTAGCCACAGAAACTGTGGCGCATGTTCAATCAATAAAAAGCAATGGTCCTCTTTGAAAGGACATCCCCCCCTTCTTAACCTACATCTTTATTATTCTCCAGATCGAGCAGTCTGTATTTACTGTGAAGCAGAATATAAGGCTTATTCCTGGCCTGATCTGTGTTTGGTATTTAGTCATCAGGCTGCTACACTGAGGAAAAGGAACCACAGGATTTGCAGGCAGTGTCACTTTTTAGACAGCAGTGCTAAGTTATACTTTGCAGAAGTATATCATTAGTAGCCTTCATATAATTATTTGCATCTTGCTAAGCAATCACCACATTAAATGCCTTTGATCAGATCTTCAGATGGCTTAATTAGCAGACTTCAGGAGCCCATGTCAGTTGTGAGATCTAAAATTCTGCCCTTTACTAATCATTAATAAGTACATCTTTCTACATTCCTCCATCACGCCAGCATTACCCTTCACAGCACGGAAGGAAATGCAGATGAGCCATTCTAACCTACCCACATTTATTAATCAGCATCTTTTCTCTTGCATGTTTTTTGTTTGTGTTGGGTGACATTTCTTATGTGAAGAAAGATGCCGGTGACACAATAAATATCATCTTCCACAGTTACAAGTCTATACTCATAAGCCTGCCTCCTCCATCTCTATACTATCACATGTGTTTATCAGATGAAAATGTGCATATTTTGGATCTTGTTCTCTGGAAGCTGAGCTTTGTGTCTCTGGGTGACACCAGACAGAATGTCAGTATATCAGATTCTAGCATTGCAACCCAAAGTTACCCAAAAGTGGGATTTGGAAGAAGATAGAACTGTTACACTGCTGTGGAAATGTTCACTCCAGCTAATGGAAGTCTCTGATCTGTGTTTGACATTTAAACCCTTAGAGGTTTAGTCTCCCTCCTTCCATAGGTTATTGAGAGTATTCAAGTGTTTGAACTTGATCCCTTAAGGTCACACCAAAGGCAAAGGACCGTAGATTGCCTGCCAGGGTGTGCTCACAATCAAGGCGAGCTGCACTGTGGCCACACAGCAATGCAGGAGACCCCAGAACAAATCAAATCCCTTCATCATCCATCCCCTGGGTTTACAGTAAGAGAGCTCAGGCAGGCAGCAGGGGAGCTGCCATCCCTTCCTGCAAATCCCACAACCTTGACAGCAGGGCATCGAACCTCTAGAGAAGGCCCTTCCCAGAGATTAAGCTGGAGTCACCCTTAAATTAAATCCCTGGCATTGTGCAACACAGATGTTTGAGAACTCCATCCTGTTTCCTGCCTATAGTTTCTTTTTATCCTAGCATTCCCTCTGGAATTGCACACTGTCACTGATATTTTTTTGTTTTGTTAAATAAGATTTAAATCAATAGGCCTATTATTCCCTTTGTGCTTGTTCATTAGACAGTGTGGGAAGTTATAGCACACTAGTGAAATCACAGTTACAAGCAGATTGTGTCTGCAGGTTTTATCAACATACATAAAACTGACATTCAAAAGTGTGTCTCTTTTATTACGAAAATTTACTTACCTTCTCCTTTCCTCCCACATCCAACAACAACAGGGAAGAAGTGTTCT
>JBCJKH010014096.1:0-15794 GCA_039877255.1 Loriculus beryllinus | reverse complement strand
ACGTTCCTGAACTCAACTCAGAACTACATTGCTCTTTTCCCCGCACACTTTCCCTCTTCACAAAAAACTTTTTCTTGTGCTTTAACAGAAGGTCAATGGCTATCACTTCTCTACTCTAGCACAATGGTGAATTGAAACAAGAACCCATAGCTGTTTGGGCCGACAAAGCAACTAGTATGTCTAAGCCAATAAAGCGATTTGTTCATTAAAGCTACTAATAAAGCAACCTTTTGTTAGTCTATGAAACATCAGAAACCTCATAGAATGCATTTAACTATGCTTTCTTAAAAATCACCAACTCAAAAGTTCCAAAATCTGTTAACTTCTCCACTTCCTTAAACTGACAATAAAAATCCTTAGCATTAACTTTTTAAAAGATAGTAAGCTCAATGCAAACTTTCATGCTTATTCAGCAACAGAAAAGTTAAACAGATTTAATGACATATGCAAAGCTTCCTATGCAACACTAACAATCTGTAATAAGGAGAACCATAATTCTGTACAACAAAATTACTCAATGGATGCACTCTGTTTGGATCCAAAGATTCATTTGGATTTGACAAGAGAAATTAGAAGAGCTGTAGTGAGCAAAGATCAAACATGATGTAAGTACTTGTGCCCATTGCTTTCAATTAACTGAAGCAAAGTTTGAACCTCAGCAGTGTCATTGAGGAGAGGGGGAGAAGGAAGGGTATTGTAACTATTGCTCTAACATGACTATGGCAACAAACTTCCTCCAAGCAAGATCAGTATTTTTGCCCTAACTTTAGGTGTACAGTATCAGCAACCCTTCAACGAATTAAAATGAAGTCTCCTCCTTTAGTCACAACTTCTAAACTTGCTTCATTAACAAGTCAGCTCCATTATTCTGTGATTAGAGACTAGGAAAGAAGAAAGAAAAATAGAAAGAAAAAAAAAGTGCATCCTTCCATCTAATCACCATCAGCTAGGCAAAAAAGCCAGACAGATATAGTTCCTGTGAACCACTTTATTTAGAAGCTGTGAAAGACATTTTTACCAGCAGTAACATACAAATATTGTAGCTGCATAACACGTTAACACTGACAATAAAGCAAAACAAGATCTGAGGAGGGAAAAGTATGCATATACACTCTGTTACTGCTATTTAACAGTGTAATATGCCTCATCCAAGTGGCAAGCCTGTGTAAAACCAATGTGAAATCATTTTGCTACCATTTCTCACTGCCTCTTTTTGTCAAGCAGTGGGGGGGGGGGGGGAGGGAGGGTGTACATGCACAACTCTCCATTCAAAAATAAATAAGCATGTTTCATCCTTATTACTGCAACTTTTCAGTGCCAAGATTCCCTTTTGTTACAATGGATGTAGCATTTGAATTCTCAGCAGAAGTTCTTGTAATAGAACAACGGTAAGATATTTGTAAATATCAAGAGATATTTACAATTAGCCAAGGTTCTGACCTTGCTAATCAGAAAAATAATGTATATTTATAAAATAAACAAGCCTGCTATCTGGGACAGTGATAGCATCCCTCCCCCTACACTGTGACTCTCACTATCTAGCCATGAGATTACATCCTCCTTCTGGCATTAAGTGCTTACTCTAACAATAACACTTCAATAGCACATGAAACTTCTCAATTAAACAGTTACCAAGCAGCCTGATAAAGCACAGAAAGACAACTGATAGCTGAAACAAGAGTCATGTGACGAGTTTTGCAGTCTTCCTAGCTACTGCCAAACAAACAGCTAATCAATGAGTAGTCAAGTAACCAAACTATCGTCACATTTCATAGCAAAAATAGGCAGGTGATTTTGCTTATTTGTAAATTTTCAACCATCTTCTATCTAAGCTTATCACTTAAAGGTTTTCTTGGACTTTGAAGTCTTTGGCCTACCACTGCACCACTGACATGTGCTGGCAAAGAAACCAGCGGAACAATAACTATTGCAAAGACACCAATTAAAAAGAGAGAGAGTTACACAAAATTTTCCTTTTGTCTACATTCTCCTTGAAAGCAAATAAATACAACTTCTAAGCAGTGATTAAAAATTAAACATAATGCTTTCCTAATAAAGTTCTGAATTCACATTTTGCTAATTCTCTCTGCCCGTACCTGACCAAGTCTTTCTACAATTTTACAGCCAAATGTCCATTTAGGCTTAAGAAGATTCACACAAGAATAAGACCTCCATAAAACAATATGCTGCTTGATACTTATGATCAACTGCAATTTTAGTTTGCTTAACTTCCAAAATTAGTCCTCTGCTTCGGTCCCATTCTACTCCTCTCACAGTACAAAGTCAACAGAATTTATGCCCCTAAGTGACTTTAATGTACTTCACAAGTCCTGCTCTTCAGATTAAATTACCGCTTTTTCACTAATAAAAAGTTCACAGCACTTCTTAGATTGTGCTATTAATGACAAACTGACAATTACTTTTGTTCTGAGGCAACAAAAGTACATCATTGATGCAGCAAACATTCATGCAGACTTAGCTTTCTACAGGTATCCTTTTGACTACATTTAAGCGTATACTCCAATGACAGCAGAATCAGACCTGGGTTTCATGTATCCACCTTCACCTCTACTCAACAAAAAAAATTATGACAGCCTATACCAGTAGTGGCAACAGAAAATTAACAGAGGTAAAATGCATCACAAGTGTCTTCAGATTTGTCTCAGTAATAGGGATCAATCTGACAAAAAAAAAAAAAAAACAAAACACAACACCCTATTATTCTTTCAAAGTTGATTTTAAAGAAACATTTTAAGTTGCACACCATTAACACATTAAGGCCTCAAAATGTAGCTTGCAGAATCAATTTCTTCTGCTTTACCTTCTACAAATTACCCAGTTAAAGACTTTAGAAGTTTACAGAAAACCTAGCAGCACATAATTTACTTTTCTTCACAAAAGTAATCATATATATGAGGATAATTAAAAAATGGAAGTTGACATTGTACTATCGACAAAGCAGACCAAAAGACAACTTCAAGAGCTGAACTTCTGTTTGCTTTGCCTGGTTGCACCAGTTGTAATATTAACATAGGAAACTTGCTATTTATCCTTTCAGAAAGATCCTATTTTTTTTTGGTGGGTTTTTTTTTTTCCTAGAATCCATATGATCAAGACACTGGAACTTCAGAGCTGCTAAGCTGATGTTCTAACCACGTTAAAAGACGGCCACAGGAACAGCAACACAGGAATTGCCATTTCCTGGAGACACAGATGAGAATTCCTCATCCTTACTTTAGTACCCGCCATTTCCACTGGGGCAAGCCATTCTCCAGGAAACACCCCCCTGATAGCTTAAACTTGAGTTGCAGTTGCTATTCTGAGGGTTGACTTCAATCCTGAAACACTAGTAAGCACTGGTGCCCAAACAGCACCCCTCCTTTTCAATTAAAAAAAAACAAAACCAAGCAGGTAGCGAAGAAATATCTGTCTTCTTACAGATCTGCACTGTTTCAGCAAAAATTACTTTGGTATATAAGAACTGGTACCTGAAAAATTGCCCCTTTCAGACCAAAGAGCCCAATTTCATGGGACTGTTCCAGAGACAAGTGACATTAAGAGCAAAGGATAATACCTGACTGACTGTTCATTGCCCTTTCCAGCACAAACACTAGACAGCAGCTAATGAAGGCAGTAGGAGCCAACTTGAAAATATGAGTGACTCTTCAAGCAATAGCTAGTAGACCTATGGAATTTGTTAAGAAAGTGTACAATGGAGATGAAAAATTTACGTGGGTTCAAGGAGAAATTGGACAAATTTTGAGATACATCAATCAAGAGTTTCTAGATAAGTGTAAGATTGTTTATCTCTGGCTCAGAGATTCCATGAACTGAAAGTAGCTTGACAGCGAGCACAAAAAGAAAAATATCTAACCCTTATCTTGTTCTCAATGTTCCCAAGCATCCACTTACAGAGGTTTTGGAGATGGGTCACGTGAAGAATTGGGGAACTTCTGGGTTCCTGTACATGATTTTCTCCTTTATGGCTGCTTTCAGACACAGGATACTAGGCTAGAAAGAACATCAATGTGATCCAGTAGAATGGTCTACCACCAAACAGTCCTTGCTGCCATTTGTCCCTTCAGAAAAGCTAAATGACTCACTCTGGGTTTACATGCTGTTTTCCTTCCTGAAAAGGGATACAAAAAATAGATGGAAGATCAAGTCACAGACATCATCAGCTTACACTTCTCTTAGTTCCTCTCCACTCCATGTCTCAGTATTTCTGCCATCTGAATTCAAGATCTCCTAGATCCCAAATTCAAAGTCTAAGAAAGACTACCTGAGCACTCCACTACACAATCTGGGGGAGTGGAACAGAGCTTACAAACCTACATGATTAACACCTCATTTGGAGAAAATCTGATACTTTTGCATTTTCTAATTTTACAAGCAGTAATCACAACCGGGTTATGTCAAAGGAGAGAAAAAAAATAATTTGTAAGTATTAAAAAATTACCTTAACATCCTACTAACAATACCTGATATGAGAACGTGAGAAAACACAGTACTTATCTACATTTAAAAGAGCCAGTAAATATGATTTGGCATGTTACAAGCAAACAAGCCGTTCATGCATCAGCAAGCTAGCTGAAACAATTGTTCAGAGAATACTGTTGTAAACCATACCCAGGTTGGTACCAAACAACATACGCAGCATGGTTTCTGGAAAGGAAACTATGTTTTTTTTAGGCTAGGAGAATTTTATAACAACAATGGTAAACTTAGGAGAAATTGCTGAAAAACTGACATTCAGAAAGCCTCCCCTGAAGTCTCACGAGAGCATAAGGTAAAACTAATCCTGATGTTAGGGGAAAACAGCATTTGCCTTTAGACATAAGGAATAAAGCATCAAAAGAAAAAGCAGCAAGTGGTCTGTTGCAGAAAAGGGTTAACAGCAGAAGGCCAGGGTTCTGCACCAGAACTACATTGCTTAATGGTCCAAGACAGCAAAAAGTGGCAGAACTCACATCAAAACGATTAAGGTTAAGAAATGAGAAGGAGCTGTAAGAACTTCAAAAGTCTAATCAGCTTGATAAACAGAAACACATGAAAGACAAAAAGAACTATTGACAAAGTACTGCATGTCAAGGTGAACATTCTACTCACCAACTTTCTGGATTTTAACAATAAATTCAGAGACACATTTACTCTGGATAGTCCAATGAGGAATGATTTTAAAAAACTGTTAGGATGTATATATAATGTTTTGGAGAGTATTACAATTGGCATGTTATAAACTGAATATAGCACTCAAAGTAGGCACCCCATGAATATCCAGCACTCCAGGTAGGCACACGATGCAAACAAAAAAAATAAAATAAAATTGTTTGAAATGCTAATTAAACTAAAACAGTTTCAAAAAAAGAAGGTGGAAGTTGACAACAGTCATCTTAAAGGGAATGCCAAAACACATCAGAAGGATCAGGTATGTTAACTGTACAGAGATGCAGAGTAACATAGGAAAAATTATAGGAAAAAACTAAGGACTTTGAGTGAATATGGGGTTAAAACATCACAAATAACAGAACACATTACTGTGAAATTCACTATTAATATGACACAATACATTTCCATACAGCAAGTGATCAGACCCCAAACTTGGTTAAAAAAAAAAAAATCACTTAAACTACAAACCTAACATATTTTTATAAAGGACTACATGTTTTATTAAACAGCATAATAAGCTGTAACAACAATTAAGATGGATTGTGAAGAACAGTGAGCTACTCAAAGTTTTATACTTGAAACCTTTTAGTGGCAGTACACACCTCTCCAGAAGTTATTTGAAAAGGAAAGACAAAAAGATATGTGTTCTATAATGAAATTGTAACTATTTTCTGGAGATGGCAACTAATAAGCAGAAACAAGAGCACAAAAGTGAAACTCTCAGCTCTCCAATCAGTAGAATTCTTGAACATGATTTTTTTTGTGTGCTTTGGCAGCAGCTAGCAAGCATACACATGGCTGTTACAGCACATACTGTCTTTAGCCCAGCTAGCAATTAAAAAAAGTTGGTAGATTTTATGTAGCATAGTAGTCAGGCTTCAGGATCCAAACATATTGTGATATGTGAGGTCACAGGACAGCAACGAGAATTCTGTTACTGCAGTGGTGGAGGTACCACAGAGGGAGAAGATACAAATCCACAGGAAACTAGGTTTTGTCAGCTCTGTTGCTCATAGAACAATTTGTCTCCCTTGTGTTTTACAGATTTGCATACTAATATTTCTGCACACTGTAGCTTTGATCACCGTATTAAATGTAGCTCTACTAAATAAAAGGATTAGTTTGTCTCGATTGGCACAGTTATGACTGTGCTATGAAGAGAACACCAGGGGAAAACCTTTGAAGATCAAGTGTATGCTCGAGTCTGTAGCTTGAACTGGCAGTAGTAGCTAAAGGTGTTTTGCGTCATGCATGTACAGTATGATATATAAGACAATACTTCTGCAGTTTAGTACACAGATTACAAGCATTTTTAGATTGCCCTTTTTAACAAGACGAATATAAGTAACCTCACTCTCCCCTTACCCAAGAGGCTAAGATGGCAGGCAGCAGTAACACTCATGCTGGTCCACAACCAGCTAGATTTGAGAAGTGGACAGCACAACAAAAGCCAAAAAGGGGTGAGGGAGAGCAAGGCCAGCCGGTTGCAGACATACTCCACACCAGCTTCAGCACATCATCAAATCACAACCATGAGGTTTCAGAGAGCAGCTAAGCTGATCTAATGGCCTGCCTGTGCCACTCACGGGATTCACTACTAGCTGCGCTTCTCCCAGTGTGCCAGCTTCAGCACACATTCCATGTCACACTGAGCCAACTCAATTTAAGTTTTAGTTCTCTTCTCACCTAAATTCAGGGACCTAAAATGGCAGAAAACAAACAGCACAAAAATAATTATCAAAGCGTCACAGTAAACCAATAGCTAGCACAGGAAAAGGTTGAGTGTGAGAGAAATTCTTTGGAACCACTCCTTTCAGCAGCAACTAAGGAAGTAAAATGCAGTATGAAATGACATTACAATAATGGACAAGTGAATATGACATCTTGGGAACCCTCAATCTTTATAAAATCTGAAAAGATTTCATTAAGGGAGGGTAAACTGTAACAATTTTAAGTTTCTCTTTTTTTACCTTTGCTAGGTCATGTCTAACCTATGCAATCAATTTTTTTCCCACCTCACTGCAGTGTAAACAAACAGTAGGAAAGAGAAGGACCAAAACATTAACATTTCTTTTGTGCCTCCAAACAAGCTTTTGTTTTTCCAGTCATTCCCAGCACCCCTTTGAAAGGTTCCCACAGCCCATGTAAACAACACGCAAGCAGAGAGGGATGACTGTATGTACCTCCTACATAGGCAGCCAACAACCACGGCGGGGTGTAGCCCAACTAACTAGACAGCGACAGATCACCCCACCACATGAGAACCCACCCACCTCTACCCTTCAAACAAAAACCCTGCCTGTGCTCCTGAGTCATGCTGAGCGTTATCTAGTGCTCCCACCAGGCACAGCCAAACATCAGTAATGGCTGAGCTAAGTTTGACCCTGGGTTATTTCAGTATCAGCCCACTTCTTTTCTGTTATCAGGAATTACTTGATTTCAAAACAGCCAAACGTAACAGTATTCAAAGGACAAATAACAATAAAAAATTTGCAGGATTTATCATGGCAATAAGTTATAAATCTGGGAATACAACACAAAACCTGAAATCATAGGATGGTCTGGATTGGAAGGGCTCTTAAAGATCATCTAGTTCCAACCCCAGTGCCACAGGTAGGGACACCTTCCACTACACCAGGCTGCCCAATGCCCCGTCCAACCTGGCCCTGAAGTTGAAATGAAGTAAGACCTGGAAACAAATCAAATATAACTACAAATGTCAAAGATGTTCTACTATAGCAAGTGATGGCTAAGAATCACCCTAGTTTCAGTGCACTCTCAGGTATGCAAAGGTTTCAAAATTAAGTTAAACTTCTAGACAAGCTAAGAAACTGACATTTTGAAGATAATCAGGGTTAACACAAACATACTTTGGTATTACAGGTTTGAAAATTTCAGACACCTGTCTATTAGTACCCACCCAAGTCTAGAGCCCACACAAGATATTCTTAGTAGGACCTATTTCACACATATCACTTCCCTGAAAACATACAATGTCAAAATGCACGTAAAATTACTACTGCATTACTAAACAACCACCCAAGCCCTCATGGTACTCATGCCATGTTTCACGAACTTGGAGCAGCCATTCAGGACTGTGTGCTGCATAGCTGGTAGTACAGATCAAATCTACGGCAAGATGAAGTCCAGCAAGCTGGGAGTGAAGTAGTGACTATGTCTAGCTCTTAACTGGATGAGGGACAGTCACAATCCACCTGCTATCGCAGATAACACAGCTAACATCATGAAAGCGGAGGGGTACAACTGCCCCCTTCCGCCAGAGGCTTGTCACCAGGGTATGCACATCTGCCTCTCTCCTGGATATACAGAGAAGTTTAAACATGCACAAGGTGAGCAGTCTGGGGTGGAGGGACGTATAGCAGGTTGAACCACTGTCTCCCTCCCCAAGGACTCTTGCAACAGGTAGCATGTTAGCAGAAAAGCAATTTCCAACCATGGTGCTCCAAACAAACTATTTCCAATTCCATCTTGCTGGACTATCCAGTAGGTACCTGCTATCTAGGTACATGGAGAAGCAGTGTCAAAAGTTTCCTGGGGAGGGTAGGGAGGGGAAACACACAAAGCAGCTTTGCTTTAATGTGATTTAAAAGATGCTAAAGATGCCCTCAAGATCTATAAAAACTGTCACTATTGTACTCTGCAATGAAGAAAAAAAAAAAGAAGTTATACCTGTCATTGCAGTGATCCACCTACTCACAGAAATGCCACAGATCTAAAGACACATTCATCAGCTCTGGTAACAACAGATGAAACTGCCACAGCTGAACTCAGAAACTAATGTTACAAGTAACTTCCATAAGGGTATCGCCAGGATAACAGTTTAAGGACCCCTTCCTACTCTGCTAGGAGATCTCCTGCTTTGAGCACTATTGCATGAATTAAAACAAAGAGACAAGACACAAACAGTCAGAGAAGTAGGCACTCCCGGCAAACTTCAGGTTTCCTTACTGCCTGACCTGAGCTCAGAGCCACATTAACACTGTTTGGCACATGGTAAAGCAAAAGTGTAGACATCCAATCTTCCAGAGATTCAAAATAATGCCAAGGTATGTGGCACCACACTTGCCACAAAAGATGAATGACATTTCTTCAGAGAGGCCAGAATCCGAAGTTGTAGTTTTGATTATCAGTACTAAGTAGTTACGGCACTGAACACTGAAGAAAATATTCTTTAAAAAAAACAAGCCTTATTAGGCAATGAAGTCAACAAAAGCATGTACCCATTATTGTCAGGTCTAGCAAAATGCTGTATTTTGCAGCTGCAATTGCTAGTGAGCAACTTCTCAAGCATGAACAATGTTACAATGCTGAAAGGCTTGCACTCGCCAGTGAACGCATTAAGCAGCTTACCCTCCTAAAAAGGGAAGTTGGGAAAAAGCTTGAAACCTTTTCTTCCCCATTGGCTTTAGCTTGTGGTGTTTTGGGCTTGTCAGTCGCTTAGTAAGACAAGTAGCTTGTCCTGATGTAGCCTGTTCACTTCTGAAAACATTGTGACTATTTTCACTCCTTCAGATATATAACACACATTCTATCCTATAAAAGATATCACATTTTACATGAAGAGAACAATATTCTTCCACATGCAGTTTGCAATACAGCAAACTCTCTAAGAGCGTAGGAAGATCTTGCATGCTACAGCAGATCTAAATGCAAAGTTTCATCTTAAAGAAAATATGATAGACTTTATCCTGAAAAACACACACTCCAAAAGTATTCACCAACATCTGTGAGAACACAGAGCCAATGTATGCAGTAAGCACACTATGCCAGTAAAAGAGGACAGAGTTAAGCAGATACTGTCCGTAACACAGAGCCTGGGTTAGCAGTTCCTGTCCTTCAAAAATTCAAAGCAATTGCCACAACCTACAACAACAGAAAGGCACAGCTTAAGTAACCCTAACTCTGCACGACCAAGTTCAGGAGTACTTCAATCCATCAAAACTAACCTGAACACTCCATGTCCAGTCAGCTTTTCGCCCTCACCCGTAAGCGCTTTGATAATCCCAACAAGAGAACACAGAAGGGAAGTGTAACCTGCATCCTGTCAAGGTCTCCTCCCACCTTCCTATCCACCCAGAGCAACATTTCTAAAGGAAGAAGTGCTGAAGATGGAGAGCGACTTGCTCTGACATCAGATCAAAAGGCTGAGGAACTGCAGAAGGGAATACAGGAACAAGCATAGCAACTATCCCAAAATTAGTTCAGGTTTCTAATTTTCAAGGATACCGTGACTTAAGAAGGGGCACCAGAGAAGAGAAAGGAAGAATCTACTGTTATAATCCAGGATACTGCAGTGGCAAGACTCTCTGATCGAAGCTTATGAAGAGTTTAAAGGAAATTATTGCAACTCTTCCTCCCCCAATGTTCCCCCTCTCCACATCTCCAGCTGTACAAGGCCAGGTCTCACCACAGCACACCCACACCTCTCGACTCCACCTGTCTTTGTAAGGAGGCAAATGCTGTGCTTAGAAAGCACTGCTTCTGCAGCATGCCCTGCCCTCTGAGTACACCACACCTCAGCCTGCCCAGGCTGAAGAGCTCAGACTTCTCAGTGCTGCTTCTCTCCAGAGAAACAGCAGGCAGCTGACGCCATTCATATTATCATAAGATTTTCAAGAAAGCAAGCATTTCAAAACATTCACATTTTGGACAAGTTAGAACCGTCAGTATTTAAACAGGAAGCATTTCTTAAGACTACCTTAGAGCTCTCCTTTTGCTATAAGTAGCCTTCCAGTTTCGGGTCACAAGACAAACTAAATTGATCTAGGCCAGTTTAGCCATTTAATTACTACAGGCTTCCATGATGCTGTAGCTGCTAGAAAACAGTTCAGCAGAAACACTGATCAAGCAACTTCAAGAGATTAATCACTTTTTTCTCCAACATTCAAGTGATTCCATGCCCACGTGACATCTAAGGCATATCAAAATATTAATCTATATATTAACAACGTATTTGGGTTACAAAACCTGAACAGCACTATTAAATGGAAATTGTTTTTCTTCTTTAAGTACAATTTGAAGTATATATCGCAAAATGTATTATAGTGGTACAACTCTCAATTACAGCCAAAACTGGAAACAGCACATATAATTAACATGTTCCCTGCTTCTCCATTTTAGGGCCTTATGTACGTTTGGTCAAAAAAAAAAAAAAAGGCAAATTTTACTGGTTACTGCAACAGCCATCACTGATCATGTTGGACGGATTCAACAGGTGATAAAAGAGCTGCTCAAGAGCATGCACCTGCTGAAACCATTGTATCAGAATTGTGCCAGCATAACAGCACACACCAACACTCCTTGTACTCTTGCACAAAGCCAACCCTCTCGGCTCAAGATACAGGCAAAGCTTATCTGAGCTAAGCAAGCTCATTCTGGACAATGAGGACTATCTCACACACCTCCTCTTCCCAGCCAAGCTGCGGGTGCTGTAGTCTTCAGCCTATGGTAAGCATGTTCAATTGTCTCAGCAAATGAAAAACATGTGTGCTGATAGGTTAAGATACAACAGTATGGAGAAAATACATTGTTTCACCCTTGTAAAAATAACTGCAATTGTTTCAGAGAACACTGAGAAAACAAAATATTGAAGAGCTACTGAATAACAAAGACCTATCTATTTTGCAAAGATGAGCAGTCTTGAAGAGCCAACCACATACTTTTTGTCATGGAAAGCGTGAACAAGACTGAATGCAGTAGCTCCTTTTTATTCTGATGTTTGCTACTTCTGAAGTACTTGACTTTACAAGCTAAATTATAATACACATGCATTATGTTTCCAAATTTAAATTATTTTTAACAAGCTTTAGAAAGAAATCTGCTATTTCAAAATAAATGGACACACATACACACACAAAACAACACACAAACAAGTTATTAACCATTTTTAAGCACAAACTTCATGAATATGGGCTGCAAATGGAAGTGCTTACAGATAAAAATCGTATCAACATTACTGACAAAAAAACCTAGCAAGGATCTATTAGAAAACACTAAACTGCAATGTATGCCTTGATACAGGATGAAATCTGGAGTGGCTGATCAGCACCAGTGGCGGGATGAACTAAGGAGTATCCACAACATTGCAACAGAATAATTGCTTCCGTTCCTTGCCTAAGGAATGTTCCCTCAGAAGTGCCCTGCAATGACTCTTGTGTTCACTACAGCCAAAAAGTATCTTGCATATGCAGAGTTCTCAAAGAAGAAAGGCAAATGTGTACTGGAATATTTAAGTGCTTATTCAAACCATTTGCTTCTTTACTAATTCCAACTGATCAGAGAATGGAGCTAAAAATTACTTTTTCATTTCACACATAATCTTTATAAAGTGAAAGCATGATTCTCCAAAACGTCTCATTTTCTATTCAACATGAAACAGCGACAGGTTAGGAGTGGACAGCGATCAAGTGCTCCTCCTCTTTCTTGGCACAGGAATTAGAAGGTATCCAACATAGCTGACTTCTATATTCAAAACAAGTCACTAAGCAGTGAATTGTCCAGTCTTCCCTCAAAGGCACCAAACACGTCCACCCAGGAGGCAGCCACTAAGGGTTGACAAACACAGAAGTGACACAGCCCTGGAACAAGTACTAGGAACAACCAGAAGGGTGTTCTGCAACAGGCACTTACAGCATGTAGGGCTGCCTACAGTTTTTCACAGACATCCGCTGGTGACCCCTGGGAAACAGGGCTAAAATGACCTTTGATTTAAGCTAAAACGACCTTCGATTTAAGCTAAAACAGCTTGTGTAATAATCAGTGGCTGTAGCATCACAAAGCAAGACCACGAAGTTTGTTAACAGTAAGTTAAGTTGTACGCTTACATGTTCTAGGTCTCCATCAGACATATTTGAAGTCTTGTAGTCTCTTGCAACAGCAAAGGCTATCTTAAAGTCTGTAGAAAAGATCCTGGTAAACAGATTTTGCCTATCCTGTGAATATATGGGGCATTTCAATACAGAACCATCCACCAGTTTCCACTAAATTCACTAAATTATAATACTTTATCACAGGAGAACACTTTCAAGAGTACACAGAGGCTCTCTTTCAAGAATTACCTGATACACACAGTCCCCATAAGAGAAGGCTAAAGCGGCTCTGCAGATAGGGTCTACACATAACGTTTATTTCAAATGCAATGCACATACAGTCAGCTAACAAGCACCTGTTCTTCAGAAGAAGATCCAGAAGATTAAGCATGTTTGTTAAAAACAGCCTGATTTAAAACATGCTTACCAAAAGAGACTTAAGTTTACTTTAAAGAGACAGAATAATATTCCTCTCTGTTTAATAACATTCAGCCTTAAATCATCACACCAAATTCCTTTCTTTTACTGATTCAGAGACAATAAATTCCACTAAAGTAATTAACAAAACTTTTGCAAAGTACATAATGAGGCAAAGTCGAGTTAATTTGTCAGAGTCTAAAAATTATTCCTTTCCCCGAACTTAAAAGCTACTCATTACAAAAGCTTCTCTAATAGTTAATGCAAATGAAAATCACATACTTTCTGATAAACATTTATGTTTACAAACAAACACCACTGTAATAGTAAATTATTCAGATTGAAGAAAGGAACTACACTGATTAGATGTTAAGCTGCAATAGGAGAAAAAAAAACCAAGCTTAAACCTGGGCAAAAATCATTTTAATAACAAAGTAATGTAACTGCTTGAGATACTCAGGTACCTAGAACACCAACTAGAATGTGTTAAGTGCCATCAAGAGACAGAACCAGGCTGCCATTAGCAATCACATGGTGATGGGAGTGGGGAAAGGGCACATTTCAGTTTGGAACCAGGAAGTGATACAAAAGTGTCACCACCATGTCCAAAAAAGGATGTAACACCTTTTAGCTCCTATAGATATTACACACAGCATAGCACTGCCCATCTCTTTAACACTATGGCCTGAAGAGAATCCAACTTCCTTTCCTGATCTCCTAGTTCCAGGGCCAAGAAGAGCAAAAAGCAAACTGAATGGAGTGTTCAACTTCTTTTACGCCCCTTTTTAAAACAGGAAACTTAAGATAGAGAGATATGTTGGTCTCAAAAAAAGCCTTCTTACCTGTCAGAAAGAAACTGGGAAATGTCAAGTGCCTCATCTACCTTTGAACTTCCTACTGATGTCTAGGCTTTCTCCTGAGTTTTTAGAGGCTGCCTCTTTCTCACTGGAACAGACAAGTACACAGCTGGGAAACAGACCTTACCCATTCTCAAGTGCATATCATAAACTAAAGCACAGAGTGAGCACACACTACTGGAACTCTGGAGTATCGCTTTCCCGTCACACACGTGTATTTTGGACCTTCAGCCACTATGCTCTTCTGCTACATCTTATTTTTCTCTACTTTCAATTCCACCTGGTAAAGAAAACACAGAGGAGCAGGACCCCAGCTACTAACCCACAGGTAGTTCACAAGCTGTTTGTTCTTTTAATCAAGAACCAGACAACCACAGAATGGTTTGAGTTGCAAGGGACCTTAAAGATTACCTGGTTCCAAGCCCCCTACCACAGGCAGGGACACCTTCAAATCATACTTTTCCCTTCAAAGTCTTTCTAGGATCCTTCCAGGGAAATGTGAAGAGGAGTCACGTAGAGCACAGGTTTTGCAGTTATGTCAGGATCTGTGCCAGAACACTATCAAATAAATGACATTCAACCTACTCTTCTCACTTTTTAGTGCATACTCTTCATATCATATCATATCATATCATAGGATCATAGGATTTGGGTTGGAAGCTACCTTAAAGATCACCTAGCTCCAACCACCCTGTCATGGGCATGGACACCTCCTACTAGACCAGGTTGCTCAAAGCCCTGTTCAACCTTGCCTGGAACTTTTAACAAGCTATTGTATAAGCTTTAACTCCTGAACAGAACAACTTGGCGCTGACATACATAAACATTCCTTCCCCAACCAACTACTGTGGTGGTGTTCTCTTCAGCTAAGAGTAAGTTAGGATACTCTATGGAAACAACCCAAGTTCTGCTGCAGTTTTTGCTCAGTTCTGCATGCTGCAGAAGCAAAAGGTAAAAAGCAAAGCAAACCAAAACCCAGGCAAACACAGTCCCAGTCCTAAACGAGACCCTTCACTCTGCCACAGAGTAAGGTTTGGAGTGAGAGCAAGAGCACTTGTTCGTGCTTCGTTGAAGACGCAACTTCTTCGACAAACAGGAAGAGCCAACACTACTTCTGGCTTTGAAACCGCACTAGAAAAATGCTTTACTTGAAAAAGCAACTCCTCAATAACGTTTTCCCGTGACAACTGCAGCAGCGTTTTCCACACGGGCGTTATGTAAATGAGCAGGCGGGAGGCAGCCGTAGGGTCTGTTAGGAGCCATTCAACCCTTTAAAGACGAAAAAAACCAGCACGGGATGGGGGGGTGTGGGGAGCCGTGTTTGAGAACCTCACGGCTCACAGACCGCGGCCGTGCGCTCCGCTCCCAGCCTGGTACAACTTTCCGCCCCGGCGGTTCCGCTCAGCTCCCACGGGCGGGGACCGGGGGATCCCGAGCCCTCCAGCGGCCCGTCGCCTTTGTTCGCAGGGGCCGGCGCTCCCGGCCCGCGCCGTCGGGCAGCGTCAGCCGGGCGCTCTCCACC
>JBCJKH010014094.1:0-14510 GCA_039877255.1 Loriculus beryllinus | reverse complement strand
ATCTAACCCCTCCTTTCTAGGTCTAATAAATGCAAAATTTATGTAAACCAGCTTTCTCCATGTATTTAAAATATTATACTATTTTTCAAATACAGCTTTATTAAAAAGAATAATTTTTTTTTTTTTAAGACTCACTGTTTTCTTTGCTCTAGATGTGGCCACATGCATGCCATTATCCCAGTATGTAAGAAACTGCTCTTAAACATGTTTTAAGGATCTTAATCAATACTGATATTCTTCTGTAACATTAGACAGTGTGCAATCTACACAACTGGTACATACAGAAACTACACCAGGAAATGAATCAAGGTGCAAGGACTTTATTAGAAGCTGAACAGAAGCTAAACCTGTTAGAAACTTTTGCTCTGTATCAGCCAGTACAGCTCTCAAAGGAAAGTTTAAGTGCACACTTGGGCCTCATTGGACGAGTTTCAATATGCAGAGCCAGAGACTGGAATAGCATCAACCTAAAAACGGCTTAAATAAACTACAATATACCTTTTAAGCCAGTATAGAGCTTTATTTGCTGCAGTTAAACTCTCATTACATCATGGCAACAATCCACTCCTTTCAGTACAGGCCTCTGGCACACTGAATCACTGCTGGTAACATATCAACAGCATTGTGACCACTGCTCACTCCCTGGACATTCAGCAGCTGGCATGAATCAATTAGTGAACTGAAATTCCAAACTTCCAGTGGGCAAGAACAGTTTGCACAGAACTTCCTCTCAGCTGCTAGTAAGCAACAATTTGCAATGGACTCCAGCAAAGAGGCCAAATCCTTAATCATCTTCCAGCCTGAAGCTTTTCCTTACTCAAAATATTCTTTAACTTACCTTGATGAAAATTCTTGTCACACAGATTACCTGAAAGTTACTGTAGCCTTTTCTTCAAAGGAATCATGTGTAGTCCTATAAGGTTATCAGTCCAAATCCCAAGGAGAGTAAATACAGACATCACAAAGATTGACAGCTGGGGCCATAAAGTGAAATTGATAAGCTTCCCCAAAAGCCTCAAACCACTGAGATCCAGATTCAGACATATGTGAAATTGCTTTGTCAAATCGCCTTGCCAAACACACATGCAACTCAGTTTCATTTCTCACATCATTAAAAAAGTCACAAGTTTTGATTTTACTGACTATCCAATTTCTTAAACTTGACTGCCAAGCTACTGAAAAAATCTAGGAGAGTATTTCAACAAGATCTACAGATTATTATCTTATCTATAACGAGTATAGTTTATATTTCTCTTTCAAGAGAAGATATGATATCAAACCAAACAAAAATGCTGTTTTCTAGAACTGATTTATAAACAAACTCAACTGGTATCTAAGAAAATATCTATTAGGAATAACAATCTACTATTTCATTTCAAGATATACCCATAACATATCCATTTAACTTGACTACAAGCTCTTAAAATCAGACTAAATATTCAGAACTGCTTGACATTACAATAGTAAAAGCTGTTAGCTTGAGTAGAAAAACTACTGGAAGAATTTGCAACATCCTCATCCTGCACATTTTTTCCAATCTAGTAAAAGAAAAGCAGCTGCATAACACGAAAGGATGTTAAGCGTAAACAGAATGATACTGCATTTCACCATGTTCTTGGAGGATCAATAGTACTGACTGAGAAACTGCAATATATGGAGAGAAATACAGGGAAGAAAACTGTTCAATTTTGCAAGAAATTACAAAAATAAATCAACGTGCTAATGAACTGATTGTAATAATATAGCTCTAATAATCTGGTTACATATCCTGTGCAACCTAGGTTGAAGTCTGAGTGGTAAAGATTGAGAAATATTTGTGTCTTTTCTCTCCTGCCCCAGTGTTCCACATCCCTTTCCTGTTCTGTCAAATCAGGAAACATAAATACTGAGTTCACTGACAAAAGCCTTCTGAAATACAGGACTGACAATTCTTAAATATGAGGAGAAAGAAAACCATTAGATATCCTAATTTGAATACATGTCTATTTAAATTTAAAGCTCAATTTCTAAATGTAGTTTGACTTCCAGAGTTCTTCAAAAGCCTCTCTTAAACAATTAATTTTGTTCAGGCTTCCAAATTTTTTTTCAGATTTTTTCCTGATCTCTCTGGAATCTTCACAATCTCTGCAATAGAGGTATGTATTTTAACATTTCCTACCATCAACACACTCTTCCTCACTGCATGCAAGTATTATGCTTGTAAGATCTCCGCAACCCAAGCATCAAATTGATGCCTTAAACTGCTTTCCCGCTTGTGTTTTTAAGCATCTTATTACTACCCAAGAAATAGCCATTCATTTTGCAGTCTCTCATCCTGCCCAAATAGTCTCTGAATCCACCATATATCTATCATTAGCCAAATGCATTTTTGTCAGGATTGTTAAGAGTGTTTTGAATGCCAAGACTCTAGAGGGTTTTGGAGCTGTGTGTTGATTATGTACTGTTGGGTTTTTTTTGTGTTTGTGTGTGTGCGTGCACTCTATGTATGTACATATGAAGTAGGTAGGAAAGTTTGTATCCATATACAATCTATTAGTACCTACAACAAACACCATGGGCAAGTTTCTTTACAGCAGGAGTTTGCCAAACAGCTGTGAAAGCTTCCATGCTAAGAATATTTCAGGTTTTTCCTAGACGTGAAATGTATCTGTCTGCTTAGTTTCTCTTATTTTCAGTGTGAAAGCTCCTTTGCCAGGTGGTTCAGACTCTCCAGGTAAACAAAGACAGACATAGCAAGGTAATACTCCATGCTCCCTTCAGAAAAAGAGAGCCCATTTTAATGTACAATTCATATCATAAGCAAGACAGAAAGAAAATTCATCCTGAGAATCTAAAGGTGATGGTGATCTAGTTGGCACTGTTTGCTGAATGCTTCTAGACAGATCCTATGTTTTCTGTATTTATTGCTATTTTAATTATTAAAACCAGCAAGCTTTAATTACATCCAGAGAGAAATGGGCAATTCAAGCCAACATCTGAAAGGCAAACTATTTCACGGTTCATGTTACTTGGACTAGTATTTTAGAGACATTAGTACTGGAAGCATTTCTTTTTAGGCAGAAATAGCCTTCCCACTACAGCGCACTGAAACAGTGCAGGACTTTCATTCTACAGTTAGGTCATGCAACCAGTTTCATTCAGCATTCAAAACAATTATGCTACAATGTCTTGGTATAGAATGGATATACAATGTCAAACCTGGATAACTACCATGTTACAAACATTCCTCACACTCATTCTAGGTTTTGAGGGGCTTTGGGGGTTTTTTGCTGTTGGGGTTTGGGTTGGGGTAGGGGTTTTTTTTGGGATTTTTTTTTTTTTTTTTTTGTAAAACAACAAGATTTTCAGAAAAAGCACTGATTTCTGATACAGAGGTCTAATAGTACAGCATGAAACTTTCTCAAGAGCAACTTAAAGCTAGTGTTTTCACTTTTCTTAATCTACAAAATTAAAAAATAATTGCTGCACAAACAGTACTTCAACAGGTCCTATCAAGAAAGTCTCAGCTAAGTTACTCAAAAGCTTGTTAGGAGGTAGATGACTGTTCAAAGATTTTTGCTATGAATACCATATCAGTGTTTAAATTCACTGAATGCAGGAGCTATGTATATTTTTCATAACTCATTATCCTATGTAGGCAAGTTTTACGTCACTAATGAAAGATTTCAGATAGACCATCTTCAAACAAAACACATTTTACACTTCCTTTTAAAAAAAAAGTCATAATATCAGAGAAAGTTTAGTTACATGGGTCCTTAATACTTGAAATTATCTTCCAGGTATATCACATGCATACTATGGTCACGCTTTGCAGAGCTCAAGGGAAACTTCCAAAAATTGCATTTACACAGTAAATTGAAAAGTATTAGTTCTCTGCAGAAAAGAAACAAACACAGACAGAGCACAAGGGAGGGGACCAAAAGAATAAAAGAGGAGAGGGATATGACACAGCATTTTAAATCCAAGAGAACTACTGTCTCAGTGAATATATGAAGATATCTTTGTATTAACAATGACTTTCTGTACGAATGCATTAATGCACTTTAGTCACACATACTGCAGACAAGAAGACAATCACATAATGTGGGGAAGTCCAAAGGTTTAGTATCTTGAGATGTCACATGTCCAAAAACCATCAAGATCCTGAAACCTAACCTTCGGCAAGAACACTAATTCACTGCAGCTTGGACCTTTTATGACAACTTCAGATCATAAAATCATTTATGTTGAAAAAGACCTTTAAGATCTTTGAGTCTTCAAAATACCTCCACGGACAGTGATCCCACCACTTCCAGCAACCTGTTCCAGTGCTCAACAACCCTTTTGGGGAAGAAATTTTTCCTAATATGTAATCTATTACTTGATTAGTAGCTATCTCAAAATGCTTTGCCAGGACCTCAATACAGGTTATATAAAATGCTGTACCAGTCATGTATACTCACTGTTTCCTAGGGAAGGGAGGAACACAACCTTAACATGCAATGGAAAGGAAACTGCAACAAACTTTATTACTTAACTCTAACAGAAGTGAAGAAAAGGTTTTAGTTATATAACTATTCTAGGAAAATGTAACCAGAAGTAATATGTTGTATGGCAACAATGTACATACAAACTACATGATGCAGTAGCAACAGGTCCTAAAAGTAAAATCATGTTACGCCTGCTACTTGTAACTGACAAATACCTTTAAATCCTTTCGTCTAGAGGACAAGAAGGTCAAAAGAGATGATTGATAGCTTTCAAAGGCTACAGGCTTTTATCAGGATATAAAACTCAGTAAGACAAATACCAGTACATTAGACTAATAATCAAGGTTAAATAGTTTGAAATGCCTGTGGGATGAATGAAGAAATATAGTTAGCTAACCAGAATAAGAAAACCTTGTAAGACTCGAAGGGCCAGGATCACAGGATTCTCAACTCTTACAAACCATAAATAATAAATCAAGTGAACCACAGCACTGAATTAAGGTCTCCTCATGAAAAGGACTTTGCTGCTTAGAGCACTGTAAGAGGGAATCCCCGTACCCCAAACTAATTTTCTCCTCTCTGTTCTTCCACTGCAATGCTTCCCTTCTACACAAGCTGCCACAGTTTATACAAAAATGTCATTAATTTTAACAGAAGCTCCTCAAAGGAGCTATGCCCTGGCCTGAGTGCATGCATAGACCTTGGGCTTGCAGGATTCACCTGATGAAAGCAGACAAGATTTTTCCTTGTTGGACAGCATGAACAAAAGCTCACAAATTCATCTCTAGACAGATGAACTATTCCAGCTTGAATAGAAGAATAAGCCCATTCTCCCCGATAAAAGCTAGCGCTGTCACAAAAACCTGCTGCCTCACCTCTGGGAAGCTGTGTCAGCATTTGTGTTACCAATTCACTACCACTGAGATGGCTTCTCCTCAAATACAACCTAATTATATAGAACCTATGTCAAAATCCAAAACCCCTTAATGAACTAATGTAAATTTGTATAAAACTCTAGTTACCTTCTCTTTGTAGCCATGAGTTATTGACTCACATAAACAAGAAGTATTGATAGAAGATGAGTCAGAAGTTTTGGAAATTAAACCACTATCAAAACACAATCTGAAAGAGACTTATTCCTCACAGAAGTTATACTTTGCTATATTACAGGTCTGGGCTTTTCAAGAAACTAAAGTGAAACAGATAACGAAGCCTTTACACCTTGTATAATGCTTGCCAGCAACAGGACACTAAGGGGGAAAACAAGAGGGCTTGAGTGTACACATATACACAGAGACAAATATAAAATTCCACTTTTTATTCTCAAGTATGGAAGACAAAAGTGGTTTGAGGGTTATTTTAGTGTTTTGTTTCTTTTTTTGTTTAAATTCATGTGCATATTTGGTATATGAAACACAGAGATGCATAAACACCATCTCAGCAAAAGTAAAGTGGAATAATGAATGACCTTATTGTAGCCCAATCAGTCAAGAATTTTTTAACTGAAGATGCAGTAATAGCTAAACTGCTTGATTCCTCAAAGAGTTTCCACTCATCAGATTCACAGCTGATTAGCTCTGTGGAGCATGTTCATTTCCTTCAGCAGATGCTTCCGATGTTCATTACCAAGAGTTGCTGCTGGAGTAGTGCGCTGGTTCCAAACCAGGCTAAGCAGAAGAGTTTTGCAGACACTTTGGGAATAATGTGATATCAATGAAAACACTATCAGAACCTAGCTTTTCTGACATTTACCATACTGTATTTCTTTCCACCATCTATTTAAGAGACTAAACATACACGGAGTCAGACACTCTGTTGGCAAATATTTGCCACAAAGTCCCCTTTATCACTTATCAATAAAACTGAAGTAATTCTCCCATTCTCTGATTTTCATTCTTCTCTGAATCTCAATCTGCTCAAAACATGAACACTGCATTCAAACAAACCTTCAAAACACCTACCACATAACTAACAATCAAGTTACTATATCAGCGAAGGGCTGTGAATGCCAAATGTTCTTGAATTTCTATTAAAATTTTTGAGCCAAGTTGATGAAGAAAGCTGCATACTAAGCTATTTCATTAAACAGAAGCAAAAGCAGAGTGAACTTGTTAGATAACAGTGGCACATAATGCCAAAACCATTGTGATCAAAACTGAAAAAAAAAAATAAAAACTAAAACTTGAAGGGAAATAAAAAGTGTTAGTAAAATTCTACATATTATCTCACACATAGAAGTTAATGGCATAAAGTTGGCTTTTTTTTTAAGCAAAGGAGAGGAAAAGAATCTAGTTGGAAAGAGATGACTTCAAATTGGAGAGCAACTGTCTTTATTCAAAGTCATTTTAGGAATTCAGAATACTTCAGTATTTTACCAGATTCTACTTCATGAAACAGATTAAAAGATTTTAGATGCTTTGCACCCAGTGCTGCTGGCTGCTTAGGCAGTTTAGTTTTGGGAGCTTAAAGAACCTGATCTTCTTATATTCAGTCACTTTGACTTTTAGCATCTTTTCAGTTCAGGCTGTATAAGCTGCCTTGCTCCTGGACAGCAAGATAAATTTGTCACCCAGAAAAGAGGAAGCATGTGTTCTTATTTAATCCTTATACAGCTTGTACAAAATAAATTCATATTCTACATAAGAGCAACAGAAAAAAGCCTGCGCACATTAAATCATGAAAAACAGACATTCGTTTTGCTAAAATACTGCTCCATGAGCCAATTCAGGAGTAAACTGTTCCCTACATCATCTCATAGAGGTAAAGAGCTGAAAACAGTGATGAAAGTCACCTTATATGTAAGAAAACCACTAGGAAAGAAAAAAAAAAAAAAAAGAAAAGAAAAGAAAAAAGTGAGGGTTTTTTTTCCTACTATTAGGCTTGGTACAGCCAACAATAATTATGTCAACTGTGGGTGTTGCAGTAAGCAGAGTTTCTCATGAAGAACAGTCAAGTCATTACACAGAAATGAAGAAGGAAAAGGATAAATCACCCATTCAGACTAAACTGGACTCAGTGTCCCCAGGCAAAATGGTTTCAACAATAAATAACAAGAACTAACTGGTTCCTCCTTTTCTGAAAGCTTTTCGGTGTTTTATGAAACAGCAAAAGTATTTCCAAAGAACTGGGATCACCTCGTTGATTTGGGAGTAAAGATATATGTAACTCTAGCCAGCAAACAACTTTGAATTCTGTCCTCTTGAGGACAAAGATTAACAGATACAGTACCAGACACTCCCACCTCCCTACTCGCATTTTCTACACACAAGGCTGTTAGCTGAGATAAAGCACTTGCTCTGCACTAAATCAAAAATTCATTCCTGTACTTAGGATTATGAGTCATGCTGTTGAAAAACCTATCATACTATTTCATGGGGACAAGGTGACAGAGA
The DNA here is from genome assembly GCA_039877255.1 of Loriculus beryllinus. NCBI lineage: Eukaryota > Metazoa > Chordata > Aves > Psittaciformes > Psittacidae > Loriculus > Loriculus beryllinus. Next base: position 6,649 of record JBCJKH010014094.1, on the reverse strand, counting down.
TTTTTTTAGACAAATATACTAGAACAACATGAATCTCAAGAGTGTGTCTTCATTTAAAGACTATTCTATTACTGCAGTACTTATCAAAAGACATTGATGTATCAAGACCTAATATAACAATTAAGAATTAATTCTCTCAAGTTTACTGACCACAATGGCAGAAAGAAAAATATACACTCAAAAGATGAGACAGGCATTACACTGTAACTGGAAAAAGATGGAACCTACACTCCCTATGTTAACAGTAATGAAAGCCTCCACCTACATTCAGTCTCTCAAAACTGAGTGACACTTACTTTCCTCTTAGATATATTTAAAAGTTTACCTTAAATAGTTGCTAAACCTCAAGGGTGACAATGAAACAGGCCCTCAAAATTCCTCTTTAATGTAGGTCCACACACCTATGCAATCACATCAGATCAGTCACTGCTCTTCACAGAACGATAAATCCCTACGATAAACCACAAGATGATGTTGATATGCAAGAAATACTGAACCTGACGAATGAAGTGCATTGTTTTTTCCAATCTAAAGCTCAACACACCTTTGGCAAAAAGAAAGTAGCAGACATGGCAGACCAAAGCACAACTGGCACAGAGATGTCAGTTTTAAGGAACCTTTTTATGATTCACTTCCTAGACGCTTACAAAGTCTGAAGAGGAAACAAAACCAGCATCGGGTAGAACCGAAAGCTTGTAAATCGTATCGTACGCGGAAAATCTCAACATACTTTCGCTGGAGATTCATCCTCCATCCACGGCAGCGCTTGCCGCCCGCGCTTCCCTCAGAGGCTCGCCTGCCTCCGCAAACGCCTCCCGGGCCCGTGCTCCATTCGGGGGGCAGCCGCCCGCGGAGTCGCTCCCCACCACGCCGGGCGCGGAACGTCGTTACGCAAGGTGACGGGGGCGGCCGGGCGGCGGCACGGACGGCCCCGGCGGCACAGAAGCGTTTGCCTCGGCGACCCCCCTTCCTGTCTCCCTCCAGTTCCGTACCCGCGCCCACAGCCGGCCCCGCCTCGCAGCTCCCCGCGGCGCCCGGGCAGGCGACTCCCCCGCTCCCGGCCGGTCCCCAGAGACAGCGATGTGGCCGGGCGGTGAGGGGCGACCCCCGCCCCGCACATATGCGGCAGAAGCGACGACTAGCTCAGGAAACAGCTCTCCCTCACGGCCTGCGGAGCCGCAGCGGCCTGAGGGGGGCTGCGACCCCCCACGGCTGGGCTGGGCATGACACCGGTCCTCCACCACTCCCAACCCCGCTCTGCCTCACCTTCTCCGGCGCCGCCCGTGCGCAGCACCCCGCGCCGGGAGGAGCGCACCGCCCATGGTCCTCGGCGGAGGCCGGCGCGGGCCGAGAGGCGGCCGCTGCGCCCGCTGTGGGGGCCGGGCCACCTGGAGGCGGGCGGGCGGGCGCAAGGGACCGTCTGCAAACTGCCAGCCGCGAGCAGGGCCGCAGCACGGCGCAGCAACACCCGCCCGAGCGCAGGCGGCGGCGGCTGGCAGCCGCGCAGAATGGGGAGCACGCGCGAACAGCCAGCCCCGCCGGCCGCGCGGCCGGAAGCGCCGGTCACAGGTCGCGCAGAGCGAGGGAGCGTGTGCAAAGTGCCTGCCTCGCGTCGGAGCACGCGCGGGGGGTGGGGGGCGGTGGCGGCTGCCGCCAAGGGTGTGAAAAGAGCGCGCCCGCCTGCGGGCACGGGTATGGTCGCTCATGCGCAGCCGCTGCGCGCTGTGGTAAGTGTGCGGAGCGAGCCGCTCAGGGTGGGCTGGTGAGGTGATGTCTCGGCTCTTCTCCGCCACTGCCTTTCCCTCTGCCTTTCCCTCTAAAGAGCGGCGGATTTTCCTGTCACGCTGACCGGTGTCCGGCGAAGGGGCGATGGTTCAGCGGAGCGGTGGGCCCTGCTCAGGCCTTCAGGAGCCCACTGAGGGGTGGCCAGGGAAGCTGCTGCCTCATGGTGCTGAGGGGTTTGTCAGGCAGAGGTCAGGGAAGCAGAACTAGATAGGTATGGCTTGAAGAGCGGTGGCTGACCTGAAACAGGTTCCTAAGAGCTCTCTTCTGCTTTCCCCGGGCTTGCCCACAGTCTCGACGTTGCACAAGGTTAGGCGCGGATGTTGTCTTTGGTAGCAGTTGTGGTTTTGGCTGCACTGGGTGGACACATTACATCAGCTAACGTTTTCCTGAGTGTTAGAGACAGGTATTTGGGCCAGGAGTTGTTGGGTGTTCATCTACTTCTTAGGTTGTCTCTAAAACAGACTCCATAAGCTACTAGAGTGTCAGTGGTTTAGAGCCTCTAATGGCTCTAAGGAAGATAATCTAGTTTTGTAACGAGATGACTGTATTTTTATAGTGGCGAGACAGTCTCTATTTAGCGCAGCTTCTGGAGAATAGTGTTTTCCCAAGCCTGCATACACAGATTTAGAGGATGCTAATAGGAGATGGGTGACATCTGGTGGCCAATCCTATTCTGATGTTGATAGAGGCTTTTTTCGTCGAGAGTAGATCAAGATCAAGGTAAGAAAATAAGTTTCTGGTTACCTCTGCGACCTAATATAGGCTAAAGGAGGAACAGGTATAGCTTGTAAGAAGCTGCAGGACTCAGATCAATATATGTTGCAATAGTTTTCACACACCATGAATCACTAGGAAGTGGTTACACACACAAAAACCCTGACCCAAAATAATGGATATAGTTTTGGCCACTATTCTTAAATATATCTGTGTTCAGTGCTATTCATTTTGGGTTTCTCCAGACGGGTCAGAAAATGGTGATGCACACAATGCTTGCTGAAGGACACTTGTGCCCGCAAGCATACTCAGTAATGCTGTGTAACTTGGAGTTTCACTTTTTACCCAGCATTGTGCTGTGTTTCCACTTGGAAATGTTCTACTGGCATTTAGTGAGAGGTTAGGAATTCGAAGATTTTACAAGGCACTGGAGGATCAAAGACTTGACATCTTTCTGTGTAAGATGGGTAACAGTTGGAAATTCTAATATGATATTTGGGACAAGCTCTTGTCACAGAGAAAGGAAGGAGGTGAAATAACAGCATCTACAGCACTTTCATTCCTTTCAATTTATTATAGTTTTACTTTAGGAAGCTCACATGTGAGAGGTGACCTAACATTGCAGTCACTTTTGAGTTTGATGTCTTCTGTTGTAGAAATTCTATATATCAGAAAACAGTAACAGGGGTCTCCTAGCAGAGTTCTTACTTCAGGGAGCAGTAGACCTTATTAGCTAACGGTTTTCAAACTGAAGCATAACAACTAGGTTCTTCATTCTGGAAGTTACGCTACATGTTTTACAGTATGTGTATCTGACATAGCTAAAGGAGAAAAGATATGAGAGATGAGCAAACTGTGCATTAATTAAGGAAGCAAGAACTGCACTGTAGAGTGGGCTCCTTGAGGAAGGGTTGGGTTCTTGGAGCATAAGGAGCAAGAGGCTGAAGGAAGGGAGAACATAAACCCTTGCAGCATGAACGTACTAAGAATCTGAGAGCGACCTGGCACTTACAGGTTTATTCCTCATTTTAGTGCTTAACAAGTAGGCCACCAGTTAATCAGATTTAGCTATCTCAGGCCTGTCTGACATTCATTGTGAAGCTCACTATTACAGCTTCACCTGTCTGTTTACTCATTCTGTGCTGTGGAGAGAGATTGTGGGTGAAAGCCCAGATGAGGCTGATTAGGACCATAAATTAATTGAATCAGGGTCCTGATGCTGGCATCTCATCTTGCCTGTTTGCATCCCAGAGCCACAGGTTCTCTCCAGCTCTAGGACTCTATGCACTGATCACCCTCAGGTACAGGGAGGAATGGCTGCAATTTAGCACCATTTGTGTTTCCTGAGTGTCATCACATGTGTAGCCATGCTACATACATATGTGAGGCAGCATTCAACAGTTGTAGGTCTGTTGGATGTGTGAAAACACCTAAACTTGTATAAGACTGTCCTGAGTTCAGCAGTAGCAGTCATTTTTCTCCTTCTTAGTAGCTGGTGCAGTGCTGTGGTTTTGACTTTCAGCCCGGGAACAGCACTGATAAGGCCAGTATTTTTAGTTGCTGGTCAGAATATTTACTCTGACCAAGGACTTTCTGAGTCTCATGCTCTGCCAGGGAGGAGGGGAAGCCGGGAGGAAGTAGAGGCAGGACACCTGACCCAAACTGACCAAAGAGGTGTTCCATACCACAGCATGTCATGCCCAGGATATAGAACTGGGGGCAGTTACCCGGAAGGGCTAGAACACTGCTTGGTCAGGCTGGTGGTGAGCAGTTGTATTCTCTTCCCTTGTTACTTCCCTTATTATTGGTGGCAGCAGTAGTGATTTGTGTTATGCCTTAGTTACTGAACTGTTCTTATCTCAACCCGTGGGAGTTGCATTCTTTCAATTCTCCTCCCCATCCCTCCAGGAGTGGGGGAAGGAAGCGAGGGAAGTGAGCGAACAGCTGTGTGGTTGTTCTGAGTTACTGACTGGACTTAAACCACGACAAAAGCTAAGGCTGAGGATCTTGGCTATACTTGTGGTTAATTGAAAATTTACTAACTAATTGGATAACAAAAGCTCCCATGTGTGATTGTGTGCCAGTCACAGCTTCAGATTAGTAGAGAGCTCCGCTAGGCTAGGTTAAGAAGTCTCATCTATACTAACTTGTGCTTGCTTACTGTAAAATCAACATAAAAGGGCAGAAATATACCTTAGAAGACACTGAATAGAGTGGGATTGTTTGAGCACTGTTTTTATTGAGAGACCAACTCTTTTGCACTTCTCTGTACTGAGTTTTGGAGAATTCCGATTATGTACCAGTAGTGAATGATAACCTAAAATGTAAATGCACAGAAGTTACCTATACTAACTTCAGAAATGCTTAATGTCACTACTTTAAACGTACTTGTTGAACTTTCCATCTCTGTTCAAAGAATAAGCTACTGTAGCATGGAGAAATGTGCTTAAAGCATAGAAGAATTTGGTGATTATTAACAGACAATACTTACATAAACCTTATGTGTAAGCTATGTTCCCCTTTGACTTGTAATACTGTCTAGCAATTACAGCAAACTTGTAAAATAGCAAAATCTGATTTCAATTAAATACAGATTATTAGAGAATATAGGTATAGCAAATAATTTTAATATATAAATATTTTTCTTCTGGAATTTATCCTGCATTCCTGCTTTTGTTCCAATTGGTAGCCCCCTCTTGTCTCATGGTAGGTATAGTATTACATGGAATTATACTTCTTGGATCACCACAGCAGTAAAGCACTTGAGGTAGGAACTAGAGAGCATCTGCATTATAATCTGCATCTCCTTCAGAGCCATGCTGTTTGGTCTTTGGAAGATCTCCATCCGTCTGTGCAGGGTTTTTTACCTTTTATAAATGCCCTGCATGTTCCTCTGAATAACGGTTAGTTATTAGCTTTGAGATACTAAGTGGACTCTTTACTGGTAGGTTGAGTATTGTATTATGAATGTTGAACATGACTTCAATAAAATGAAAAAGGAGAAGAGGAAAAAGAAGAAAGAAAAAACTGAAATTTGAACCAGGGATATGATAAAAAAGACCTTCCTGGAAAGTATCTTCATTGTCTCTTCACTGACAAACACAATAACTACATCTTGAGGCTTCCAACGTATGCTTTTAAAGCTTTCTGTTTAATGTCTTCCTCAGCTACATTGATCGAAATTAATTTATTGCAAAATGATAACTGAATCCAACCTCCGTACTGGAGATCAGAAGAGTTACGCATTCTTGTTCAAGAATGTATCTTGCTCTTTTGTTTGATTCCTCTGATTTGTCAGGATTTCATCTATATTTTCTGAACTACAGTTTAATGTAATTCTGGAGAGCTGTCGTATTCAACCCTAATAATATTCTGATCACAAAGTGAAATCTCGAAGAGTCGTCCTCTCCCTCTCTTTTGCTCCCTATTCACAATTCACAGTTGCTGTAGGATAACCTTGATTCAACTCTGATTAAATATCAGAAAACTAGAAAAGAGAAAATGTTCTGTCCTTTCCTCCATATTCAGGTAACCCCCTGTTTTCTAAAGTAAGTGAGACTTTGCAGTTAGACTTTAACTGTATCCTTCCCACCAAATATTTATGAGTATGAAAAGGTCACCTTTTAAAAAGGCATTTTAGACTGCCCGGTACCAAAGAGCAAATCTATAAATTGTTATTTGACTCTTGCCTTTGAAGGTTTTATTCTGATCCCTGTTCATATATGAAACAACTGGGTTATAAAATTTTTCATCACCAGAAAACTTTGTTCTATATCCCAACAGATCACCCCATTACCGCAGACACTGTAAACATAAATTGTACAAAAATTTCCATTAAGTGGTACTAAGGAGCTCCCCATTTGCAGGAAATTCTTTCAGAATTCTTTTTGGGCATCACAGTAGCGTTTCAGTGCAAAATGGCATATAATTGTAAAGTTTCATAGGCACAGTATGAATCTCATGGAGCTCATTCTCCACTGTCTTCTTCCCTTTGTAGTAATTAGTAAGGATTGTCATATTTTGCATTCACCTTGTAAAGGCATGAATTACTATTCAAGGTGTAAGAGATACTTTGTGTTCTCTTTTGAATGCAAACTGAAATTGCATCATGACTTATTTTAGAGATCTTGTTGAACCTGGGGAAATTAAA
>JBCJKH010014093.1:41505-51923 GCA_039877255.1 Loriculus beryllinus | reverse complement strand
CACAAATCACTACTGCTACCACCAATAATAATAATGATAAGGGAAATAACAAGGGAAGAGAATACAACCGCTCACCATCAATATCACCGACCGATACCCAGCCCAACCCAAGCAGTGATCTCACCATTCCGGGTAGCTGTCCCCAGTTCTACATCCTGGGCATGATGTGCTGTGGTATGGAATACCCCTGTGGCTAGTTTGAGTCAGGTGTCCTGTCCCTGCCTCCTCCTGGCTTCTCTTCCTCCCTGGCAGAGCATGAGACTCACAAAGTCCTTGGTCAGAGTAAACATCACTGAGCAGTAACTAAAAGCATTGGTTTTATCAGCGCTGTTCCCAGGCCAAAAGTCAAAAACCACAGCACTGCACCAGCTACTAAGAAGTAGAAAAATGACTGCTACTGCTGAACCCAGGACAAAGCTTCTGACAGAGGGTACTTGGAGAAGGCCACCACATACCTGAAGCAACATAGAAAATGTAGAAGGAAGCGAAGAGATGTCAGGATACAAAACTGTGGCTAGCCAAAGATGTGCAGAAGGTCTTCTTCTTGGAAGAACATGAAGTAGTACAGCATCTGGCAGCAGTATAGACTAATATCTGAATAAATCTATTTTAAAAGATGTCTGCAACCAGTTCTCTCAAATTTGGGCAATGAATTTTAAGATTCAGTATGTACACTACAATTAGGTTCAAGAGGGGCTGAAGAAGTGATCTGCATGAAACATAGTCTTCTTCCTATGCATTTTACAAACATTCTTTGAATAATGCAGAATAACCAGCATTTTATAATAAAGGAGGGTCAAATAGCAATCAAAGAGCCTGAAACCAGGGGATCGAATGAAGGAGATATTCATCAGCATTAGAGCTAGGAGGACCTGGCAGATAAAAAGAATCAGAGAAGTATTCTACAGGACTTTGTTTTCCCATTAAACTCCAACAGAAGACAAGTTGTTTGCAGGGAGGTTGAAAGATGAGGCATTCTAGGAAGTGTTTCAAATTCAGCCTACTGAACAGTGGACATGTAGCCAGAACAACTCCTCAGGCCAGAAACTCGACATAGCCAATAGATCTCTCTCTGCAAACTGGAGCACACAGAAGATCATGAAAAGATTTTTTTCTATATGAACTGCACTCATTCAAAGAAAGGAAGCATAATAGTACTGCCTTTAAATAAAGCAGAAAACGTCATTTTTAAGATTAAAACAAGGAAACCAAATTTTCCTTTATACATATAAATATTAAAAAGACCCTTCTGCAGGTTTTTAAAGTAAAGGAGGAGAAGGAAGTGGTGTTTTGCCATTTCAGTCAGTGACAAAAGGTTACACTGAAATTATAAACTTGAATATAGATTCTGTAGACGGAGGGTCAGATCATGAACACAGCTAAAATACTGTAGCCCTGTGGATATTTATCCCAGAAAGGATTTATCCCCAGGAATACTATACTAGTCATGCAGACTATAGCAGGTTTTAAATGTGACATAATCACCATATTATTCCACAAATCTGCAGTCTAAAAAACTATCTGCAAAATCAGCAGAGGATCCGAGACAAGCAGTCTAATGAGCTAGAAGGAAACAAGTTAGTCCAGATAAAGGGAGCTTACTAGAAGGTAGCAGCTCTATTGTAAGCTCTTTATTTTAGTTGTATAAATCCTTATTTTCTCTGTAGTTAACTAACTTTTGTATTGTTTTTCCAGGTAACTTGTTTGATAGGTGTGTGAAAACATCTCTGTTCTCTCAAGTATTCAATGACACAATATGAACATTACCTTTTCTAGACACAGAGCAAATACGTGCCCTTCAGTTTCTTCACAAGGTTTTGATTAATGCAATACAGGCTTCTGGGCACAGGATCCACACTACAGGTCTTATCTTGCTTCAAAATCATATTATTTCAAACCCGTCAATGCTTTTCTATAAAGAAATTCCTTTCTCTCCTAAAAACTAAGTAGGTCCTACCTCAGTGGGAGGTAATCTCTACTCTTTTTTGTTGAGGATGAACCAACTGCATAGCTAAAAATGTAATCAGCATGGGGCCAGAAGCACAATAAGCAAAAAAAGTAACGAAAATAAGTTTTTGGGATTCCTGAAATGTGGGAGGAACCATCCACTGTGATTCAAAGCAAGGGACACTGTGGGAGCCTGCTGACTAGTTGGAAGTTCCAGACATCAAGCCTGGAGAAGGGTTTAAGAGTGAGGTAAAGGACATCTTGTTGTAGATATCTCCTTCTGCATCTCTTTTAACATCTTTCTGAACAACAGGAGGTCAGAACGCTGAGTGTTTTTTTTCTCACTGGCACTCTACACATTCTTTTATTGGGCCTTCTACCACCATCTCACTTCCAACCACCTGGAACCGATGGATATTTTTCCCCACCATTCCATCACCAAAAGGAGGAACCAATGCTTTAGAATTGCTCAACCTGGATACTCTACCCCCACATAGAGTCTGAATGCAGCTACTACAGCCAGAAACAGCTATAAAGCTAAGAATCATTATGATGCTTCATCAATGGAAATACTTGGAAATACATGATTTCACAGATTCTGGTATCAGTAATGACAGAACTCCAACTGATTTAGTAGCTTCTGGTCACTTTAGAGACTGTCAAGAAATCAATGTTCTTCATAATTCACATCAGCGCTGGAGACAGCCCCTCTCTTCTCCAACACTGAGGAACCTTTTTTAGTAGTTCTGTTACTGCCTGCAAATGTCTCTCCTTTTTGAGTGCAAAAGGCCCTGCTGGTCCTTCACAGACTTGATGCCTCAGCTCCAGAAAACACTTTTCCTGTGATTCTGGAGGTGCAAGATATTTACAGTCTAATGGATTTGATTCTACTGTCTGGTGCATTAGCCAAACATTAGACATACAGTCTGGTGGCAAGTACCAGCCTATCCCCAAGGCAGCAGTGGTTCCTGAGGGTCTGCAGGACTCAATGCCCACTGAAGCAGACAGAGTTTCCCAAGTGATACAAAGAACAGATACTGTTTCTTTTGTCAGGGCTTCCTGTGATAGGCTGAGGCAGCCAAGAAGTAACCCAAACTTCACATGAACATGCTTAGCTATCATGGTGATCAGCTGGATGTAGAAATCTAAATACAAACATAAATTAAAGTAAGGATGCTGTCTGAAGTTCTGAAATACAGAGGAGAGCATGACTTCTTTTACAGAACATCCTAGTAAACTTGTGAGTGACCATATCAGGAATTCACAAACAGGCATGCATACATTACTGTAGAGAGTATACCTAATTTTGAGGTGGGAAGCACATCCTTTACATTCATGTTTTGTTACTATTTGGATCTGGGTGAATTGTAAAAAAGCCTCTATAAAAGTCACTTTTTAAAGCATGCAATAAATTTCAGAAACTTGAAAGGGCCATCTGGCCTAATATACCTGCCATCTTAGACACTTATCTCACTCCTACTTTCCTGCTCTTCCTCCCTGCCCCTCTTTAAACTTCCATCCCATTTTAGTTTTCAGAAATAAATCTCAGGGCATCTTCAGCATACTTACATTCTTTGTTTTAATATCACTTCTCACTAATGCCATTAGTTGACTTACTATCATTTGCAATCACATCTAAATCTTTATTCATTCCTCACTGAAGAAACAGAAATTTCTGGCCAAGCAGTTCAAAAGCTGTTTCAACCATCATGTATGTTTAACGCTGAGCAGCTCCACAATCCTGCTGAAATGTCATAGGGTATCATAAGCTGGTTCTGAATTTTAAGTGGCTATTTACTTCCATTGGCAACAAACAGTGTTTTATTATTTATTAACTGTATTATGGTTTATTTCTTCTGTGCCATTATGAGTATGAATGCTGCCTTACTCACAGCATTTAAAAAAGCAGCTTGATTTTAAGAACTGCCTCAATGCTTTGGTTGCAGCAGATCACCAAAGTTACTTCTAAATGGGATACTAAGGGAGCACCTCAGAACTCCCACTTTGAGTGCATACCCTGGCTGTGGTTTCCCACATGCCGGCAAAACATGGTGCACTTCCTTCTTTTTTGCACAAAAGAAAAGCCCTGATCAGGTCAGAACATGTTCAATAATCAAATGCAACTTTTTGGGCAGTATTCTTTATGGTGTTTATTGGAAATACCATTGCAAAAAAGATCTTCGAGTCCCAAAACATTGGGAATTGCTTCGCTGAAATGGCTTCTTATTTTGAAATTGATTTTATTTCCTAAAGAAACAAAACCAATCAAAACTATACTGAGGATTATTTGGAGCTGCTATTGACATGCTGAAATTTTCTGGCAGAAATGGAAACATATTTTTAGTATCTTCACTCCCCAGTTTCTCTCTCTCTCTCTCACAGTAAATAAACAAAAGTAAGAGTATGGTCACTGATATGGTCATACTCCTGTACTCCTCGTCTTTCTATTCCTCCATGATTTACTGAGGACGGAACTACATAAAACAGAGAATTTGTATGCTTCAGTCTCAATATTTTCTTTAGTAATACACCAAGCAACCTGCGTATTAACTGTCTGGAAGATTACCTAATTCATATTACCAAATGTGTTCTTCCCTGAACTTAATAACTTCTGGAAATAAGTGCATTTCTTGCACCTTAGAAACGGTGCATGTCCTTTCATGTACGTCAGAACCTAAAAGCTGTAACAATCTGTGGACAAACATAGAGTGAAATAGATTAATAGGTTTATGGCATAAAGCACAGTCAGTCACTAACCTCATTAACTCAGTTCTCAGGGTCTACAATCATAATAATAATTTCTATTTTACAATTCATAATCCTCAGTCTGAAATTTAATTTAATGAGAAAATCTCCATGTGTGCTATAATAATTTAATTTCAGTCTTACCATAGTTGTCTCTTGAATTGACCCAAAGCTGTTAATGAAGATGTTGACTGCAACATCGACTGGAATTCCTTAAAAAAAATAAAGAAAAATAGAAAAAGATTTCTGGTGAGCTGCACAGTCCAGTAAAGGTACGTTATCTTTCATTTAAAGCTCCTTTATACTGGTATCACAATGTGAAATGTTTTTTTATAGGGTCAAACAACTTTATCTTTTCAAGTTAGTATATACGCAGTTTTCAAAGGCTGTGGTTTAATCTGTTTCCATCGAAAGCCAATAGAAATCACAGAAACTCTTTTCAACCTAGCGATAAGAAAACAGAAAAAAACATCCTTAGTCCACAGTGCTAAGCTGAAAGCATATCACAGATCATAAATCTGAGTAATTTTCAAATTCCACGATTTTCTGTTATTACAGAAAGCACAATCCACTATTATTTTTGCACACACGGTAATGGATAGAGGCAATTCCCATTTCTAGCTTATAACTGTCAAGATCTATCATCCCAAATTACCTGTTTAAGATTTACAATGAGACATTTACCTATATGGTAAGAGGTTACTTCTTTGTGCAAGTACATAACTGTGAAGTATGAACACAGAGAAAGAAAAATTGTTTCATTCAGCCTCCACAACTATATAGCCTTGGTGCAAGAGAGCTGGAAAGCTGCTCCATTTTACAATGGTTACTGATTCGCCAAGAAAAAATTCTAGAAGCCAGCAGCTGTGAAGATACTAAAATGGCCTGGATTTTTTCCTCTTTTCCGCAGCCAGGATTCCTGTAGTTGAGGGATGGTGTGACAGCTGCTACATCTGCCCTCCATCACCCTGGGGGAACTGACTGGCAGTCATTTAATCTGGTGTTAACAGAGAGTTATCATGAAGCAAGGAGAAGTGGCCTGATGGTGGTGAGAACTAATTATGGCCCACTAGTTTTATTTAGCACCTATATATTGAGTGTCAGTATGTGCACTAGATGCATGTATCTGATCTCATTTACACTGTTACAAATACTTCATTCACTGAGTTTCTTCCCAATTTCAGCAACAAAAGAGACATAAGAATATATGAAGAATATTTTGACAGGGTAAGCAAACACAATACAAAGCAATATTTGCCTCATCTAATAGTTGCTTGCTTGCATACAGTATTTTGGTATACACTTAATACATAAATTCAAACTCGTTCTCTTGGTTCACCAGAAGATCACTAAGATAAATTTTCACTTTTTTCAGTTGAACCAGGTGGGTGGGGTTTTTTTTTTCTTTTAAATCAGACTAGTTAAGTGTGATGCTTTTGATTATGCAATAAACATAATACTTTGTTTATTGCCTGACGCGTGTAACAGAGCACCCACCGCATTCACTGGTAGCCAAGAGTGTATTATTATCTCTTCCAAATTTAAATAGGAAGTGCCCACCAAGAAAATCAGTCATGTGTGAGGAACATTTTAACATGAGCAAACCACTTGTCAGAAAACGTTCTTTTCCTTCCACTTCCCTGGACTTAACGTTGAATGTCCTTCTTTTTCCTTCTGTCTTGACTCTTACAGACTGCCAGCAGGGTTATCAAAAATATAAGAAAATCTGCAGCGTGCTTTGCGATTACAAGCTGATCATGCTGAAGAACAGGTAAAGTAAAGGCTGGATGTTTATTCTTTGTGACAAGGCTCTCTGCTGAAAACATAAATGATTCTACAGAGAACAAGAAAGAAGACACTTGCTGGGAAGTGAGTCTAATACATTTAGAAAAGTTAGTTAAATAAAGCATCTGAAAATGGTTTCTTCAGAAGCCCAGTGAAAATTATGGATTACCAAATGTCTCGTACTATTGATATGCATGTTAAAATATCTCTTAATGCACACACAATTCAGTGGAAGTTCTAAACTGATAGGACTCGTTTATGTAAACAGCAGTGTCCGTAATGTAATAAAATGCCCTATGTCTTTTTCCAGCAGTAGGAGTTATTAGAGGTTTTGCAGGGAAGATGTATTTCAACCTTTTCTGCATATGTAAAGAAATTAAATTTTCCTACATGGAAGATTCCTAGAAGATCTGACTACCACAGAGATGTTTTAAAGGCAAAGAATGTTTTTAAATTCATTACCTACTTAAAACCCCAAAGCGTGTAACCTGCGTTATAATATATCTTGAAAGGATTTAGTAACCATATAGTTTCCAAATAGTGATACTGCTGATACCCATTTTTATAAAGCCACCTTAAAGAATGCCTAGAGTGAATTTTGATCATATTTTTACAGTGTTAAAATACGGCAAATTTGAGATACTACAAAAGTCTAACTAAAATGTAGGGATAAAAAGACATTTAAAAAACTCATTCTGTGGAACTTAATTCTAATTTTAAAAAGTCTTTCATAAAATAATAGCAATAGTATTAGTAATAATAAAGAATCACATGCTATTATGATCATGAAATCCTAACATATTACCTTTCAGCTCATAAGGGTAAATATCTTCTGCAGTTTCACATTACCTAGGGGAATTTCCATTAAAAAGAAAAAAAAAACCAAAAACCAACCAAACAAAATCTACCAAACAAACCAAAATTTAGTTTGTGAATATTATAAATGTATAAATTTTCTATGTGTGAAAAGAGGAAAAGTTAAATTCCAAAGATTAAAACAAAGGCTAAAATATCTGACTAACCTTTGAAATTAGGCCTTATCCTGGGATCATAACTGAGCAATAGCCTATTCAAGATATTGCTGGTAGAATTAGCAGGTACTCTTGCAAGGTCTTCAGCTGATTGCTGGCTGTAACAAAAAGCGCGTTAGTTACCATTAAGACAGAAACAACTGTGTGCTTAAACATAAGTAATTTTAAAGTCATGCCATAAATGCCATTTCACAAGCAAAATATGTTCAGTATTTTCAGGTTCCACACTGTGCAGTCTTCCTTTGCTTGTGATGCTTCCGTATTTTTCCAGAAACTGGAACAAATGTGAAAGCTCTCCTATATACTCTTAACTGTAAATGTGGAAGTAAATAAAGCAGAATTCACTAATTGTTCCCTTCCTTTCTAATGTAAGTATCCAGAGGAACATGATTTCTTCATCAGTAGAAAGCAACCACCTGAACTATTTTTAGTGACTGCCAGATTAGGGACATAAGCAAACTGACAGCCACTTTGCGGGTGCCAAGCCACACAGAGGCTTTTGGCAGTCTCCTGCTCTCCCAGGCCAGCACCAGCTATTCCACTGAGAGCTGGAGCCATTGCAGAATCTCATTGTCAAGTGCTAATGAAAGCTTTGTTACATAAAAGAAGGCCTTGGACTCTTCTGGTTTTGCAGGGGGAATTTAAACATCTCTATTTACCTTGCTGTTATGGTGCTGGGTGTTAAATTAAACCCACTGCTGAAATTGAAAAGAACCTTTGACAGGTAAATGTAGCTACAAGAGTAACACAAAACTGGGTGTAATAAAAAGCAGTAAGGGTGCATCAGTCCCCACCCCATGTATTTAAGCACCTAGCAGGTGGATAATATCATGTAAATGAACTTGTATGCTGTCTGTAAAACCTCCTCAGTGATGTTTTCCAATTTTGAATCCTGTCTGGTAATCAGTTTCCCATCCATTTTATGATTACTCTGCTGACTTTCTGTCATTATAATGTAGTAACCAAAATGCCATGTAAAAGTAAGACAAACACCCCACAGAGACTTGTCATATGCATCGACACCATCACCTCTAGCAAAAAAATGCATAAACATACTTTTTAAAATGATCCTGTTTATTTCCTACATGTTTTCCATAATCAGTACCAGCTGCTGTTGCCTCCTTCACCCTGCTTAATTTCTTTTGTTTTCATTGTTCTTTCCCCTATCAATGTCTGCTTGACAGACCTACAAGTTATTCTTTATAACATCTTGGTTCACTGTTAGTTTTCTTCTCATCCTTCAGTTTCCTTCATGTCCTCTTGGATTTCTGCATTACCTAAACACTCATTGAAGGCTTCTGGAGTTTAAAATGAAAGTTGTATGAATGTATCAGATCTGATTTTAAGATGCCCAATTTAGATTCTATGGGATAAAGCTCTACAAGGCAGGGAGGGAATGCTGACTGATACTCAAGGATCACCTGCTCAAAGCTCGGGAGTGTCGTGTCACAAGGAGGAGATGGAGCAAGAAGGCCAAGAGGCTTCCATGGATGGATAAAGAGTTGCTGAGGAAATTTAGAAGGATAAAAGAAGCTTATAGAAGGTGGAAGCAAGGACAGGCAGCCTGGGAAGAATACAAGGACATTGTCCATGAAGCTAGGGATCAGGTCTGGAAAGCTAAGACCCAGACAGAAGTGAGTCTGACCAGGGATGTCAAAAATAACAGAAAGGGCTTCTCTAGGCATGTTACAAACACGGATTATACAAAGTTCATGAAATAGCAATGATGAGAATCTGAACCATAAGGATAACATGGACACATAAATTAAATACAGATGCTTGTAAAATACAACGAGGAAAAGAGGAAAAAGGTCTGAGAAATTAAATGAGTGAACATCAACATCAAAGAGAAAGCCAAACACAGCTGACAGGTTTATTTGTCCCTTCAAGTAAGAGGAATAAAGCGGTAGTTTTGTGAGATCTGAGTCGCACTGCAGAAGTATGTTAACACAAATATCTGTTCAGGCTGCTTGTTCAAAGGTCACCCATGAATTAGACAAAGGAGACTTACTGCACTGTGAAGACAGTGATGGGAAGAATGTGTGGCAGCAGTGCTTTCTGGTAAAGAACTTCACAATCATATCTCCTGCAAGTTGTTGGGTAGTGTTTTGAGTTTATACAAGTATAATGTGCACACATTTATCTTCATTTATATAAGAACAAAGTGAATTACAGTAACGTTGTTAGGAGTTGGGAGAAGAAGAGAGAGTCAGTAAATGCTATTTTTTAAAGGTGACTTTGAATGAAACAATTGGAATAGTTACTGGAAAAAAAAGCTCTGCTGAGTATTAGTTATATTTTTACTTTTACAGCATGCTGTCATTGAACTACTACCATTGAATAGCACTCATGTGACTAAAACATTGTCACAAGGACTGGATTTCCTTCAGAGAACCTTGCTAGTCAAAATGCCTAAACGCCAGCTGCAAATCAATAAATCATATGTGTTTCGGTGAGTTAAGAGGTTATGCCACTTTCAGAGTGACAGATGAGCAGAATGACTTAAAAAAAATTGAATGGGATGGGTTAGGTGCTTGGGGAAACAGGCTAGGATTATTTATGCCACTAAGACATTTACCCAAAACCACTACTACCCCGCTTAATTGGCCATTCTGGAATGAATTAACAATAGGCAAAAGTGTAGACTACAGAAAAGAAAAATAATTTGAGCCAAGACCTCCCTTCCCAAGAAAAGAAGTACTTCGGTTTGCTGAAGGCTGATTCCAGTATAACAACACTCACACCAACTGAAGAGTTTTCATGTTTCATCTAGTTCCAACCCCCCTGCCATGGGCAGGGACACCTCACACTAAAACATGCCACCCAAGGCTTTGTCCAACCTGGCCTTGAACACAACCAGGGATGGAGCATTCACAACTTCCCTGGGCAACCCATTCCAGTGCCTCACCA